>BFEA01000497.1:591924-621151 GCA_003427395.1 Chara braunii | reverse complement strand
AATGGCCAGCGAGTCGCGAGTCATGGTACTCCCCGAGAAGGCGAGTCCGAAGACGACGGTCTCGTGGGACACACAATAAGTCCTTGCCTCTCGAGTGGAGGAGCAAGTACCCGTCGGCAATGCGATAGTGGCTGGCCGGCGGGTGATCCGAAGATAGCTGCGCATACAACGTGGCGAAGTCCGGATCAGACTCATAGCCCCGGATGAAGTGTCGCTGGAGTTCCTCGTCGAATGCGAAGGCATGATGTGTCATAGCGCAAAGATCGGGTCTTCGCGAGAGTGCATCTGCTGCGCGATTGGAAAGGCCGGGGAGGTGTTTCGGTGTGAAGTCAAGTTGGTTGATGAAGTACATCCATCGTCCGATCGTGCTGCTCACCGTATCCTGCGTCTAGTAGTAGGTCAATGGGTTGTTGTCCGTAACCCATGTGAACCTTCGACGCCCAAGGAGGAAGTGTTGCCATCGCTTGAGAGCCATCACGAACGCGAGCAGCTCCTTCTTCCTTGCATCATCAAGCGAATTAATGGGAGGCACTTTGTGGCTGAAATACTCCACAGGGTGCCAGTCGTCGCCGTCGTGTTGTTCCAAGACTGCCCCAATGCCATAGCCGGAAGCGCCAGTTGTCACTCTCGTAGGCAGGGTGGGGTCATAGATGCTAAGGACGGGTGCCAGGAGCATGGCCGTCTCAAGTGCTTGGAATGACTGGCGTGCGTCGTCATCGAATACGAATGACACCTTTGGCGATTGTAATCTCTTCATAGGTTCATCAATCCTTGAGTACCCGGTGATGAATCGCTAATAGTAGCCCGCCAACCCCATGAATGAACGGACGTTCGTGGTGTTGGTGGGCTCGGGCCATACGCGGAGGGCCTCGATCTTGTCCGCAAGCGGACGGATGCCTTGCGGCGTCACATAATGTCCCAAGTACTCCAGCTCTTGCCGCGCAAATTCRCATTTGTCGCGGTTGGCTTTGTACTTGGCTTGTCGTAGCCGCTCCAAAACGGTGCGSAGGTGTTCCACATGCTCRTCCAWACTCCGGCTGTACACYAGGATGTCGTCGAGGTAGATAAGTACGAATCGATCCAGCATGTGTCGGAACTCCGTTGTCATAGCCGCTTGGAAAGTGGCCGGGGCATTCATAAGGCCAAATGGCATAACCAGCCATTCGAAATGCCCATATCGCGTCTTAAACGCGGTCTTGTAGCGGTCCTCCTGCCTCATCTCGAGTTGGTGATATCCCGACTTGAGGTCAAGCTTGGAGAAGAACTTGGCACCGCCCAGCCGTTCGAGAAGGTCGTCGATGCGTGGAAGAGGGTCGGCGTTTCTGACCGTTTGCGCGTTGAGCTTGCGATAATCGATGCACAACCGCAAATCCTTGTTCTTCTTCCGGACGAAGAGAACAGGAGCACCGTATGGCGATGAGCTAGGCCGAGTCCAACCTTTCTCCAGAAGGTCGTCGAGTTGTGCCCGCAGCACACTTAACTCTTTCTCGCTCATTCGGTAGATGCAACCACGCGGAGGTGCAGCCCCGTCCTCGAGGATGATCTCGTGGCGGATGGGCCGATCCGGTACTACTCCATGCAGGCCTTCAAACACTTTGCCGTAGGCGTCGAGAAGTTCGGTGATGCGTGGGTTCGAAGATGAGTCCATCGATGAAGCGTCATGGGGCGGGATGGCGTGGAGAAAACACACCCCCATTTCCTCGATGTCGTCTCTGATGATGGAAGCTCGCATGCTTGAGGCGGACACCACGTGACAGCTGATCGATGGGACTAGTACTCCGTTCCGATCACGAACGTGAACGGTGCGGCGGTAGAAGTTCACCGGGTGATCCTCACTTCGCAGCCATGACATGCCCAAGATCATGTCGAATTTGGTGTCCAAAATATCGAAGGACACTGCCTCGCTTTCATGCGGGGCAAAGTACATGGGGATGTCATCTATGCATCGGTCTATTGACTTGTGCGCAGACCATCCGCCAACGTGACTTGCGTAGGCTGGGACTTCCTCCGGATGCGTGGGCCAAGGCCGGCGCGTACCATAAAGTCCTGTCTCATGTAGTTGCGAGATGCTCCGCAATTGATCAAAGCGTTGCAGGTCGCCTCTCCGATCTGAATGCGTACATATAACAATGGTGCGTCGATGTCGTCGTACCATTGTGTCCTAAACTCGCGGTCGATCTTCGCAATGTAATTGTGAAGGTCGACAACCTCTACTCCGACGTTCATCAACGGAGTTGGTACTGCAGTGTGCAAGTAATCTCGCAATTGTGCCATGAGCACGTTGCAATGCGGTTTCGGCAATCGACCGGACCGGGGAAGGGGCATCCATTGGAAGTCCGCAAACATCAACGGGTCGAGCTCTTCAAGTCTTGACCATATCGTCGAATCCCCGACTATAAATGGCGGCGAAGCTGCCGACTCAGTTGCCGATGGTAGTAAAACCGTGCATGCGGTAGATTGTTGCACGTGGAGCGGTTGGTCCAACGGTGGGACCAAGTGGACAGCATAGTCCTCGTAAGTGTACCGAGAACTTGCGACATTCGCATCCTCCGCAGATGTGTAGGAGGCCGTTAGCAAGGCGGCCGAATCTGGTGGAGTGAGAGGTGGAGTCGCCTCACCTCCCGCGGAACTCAGTTTCCCGAGTTGATACGAGGCCAAACATCCTCCTTGCCTTGATCCGGGCATTGGGAGGTCTTGTGCTTGGTGTTGTTGCACCAATAGCAGCATCCGTAGCGTCCGCGCCACTTGTATTCCGCCTCGGTCAAGTGAAACTTGACCCATGGTGCTGGCTGTCCGTTTTCAGCCGGCGATGCGGTTTTCGCCTTCCCGTTTCCTCGGGAATTGTTGTTGCTTCGCGGTTGGACAGCAGCCAACTGATCTCCCTCACGTGACGCTTGGGTGGCTGCCGGGTCTTGCACAATGTTGTCCGATTGGACTGCAGCGACATGCTGTGGCCGCGGACCAGTTTTCACCTTCTCCACATAGATTGGCTGCCATGCTGATTTCTCATGTGCAGCTGCCCTATTGGTCTTGATGATCTCCCTTGCCTTGTCGATGATTTCAGCGAAGGTTGCGTATTGCTCGCGATCACCAAGTGCAAGGCTCAAGGCGACACATGACCGCTTGTAGAACTCGCGGTGCAGATGCGAAAATGGCAAGTCAAGATCGGGCGTTGCCGCGATCTTTTGCCATTCCGTGAGCCAGTCATGTGTCGATGTGTTGCCTTGCGTCATAGCGAAGAGGCGGTTGATGGCGAGCGTCAGGGCGTCGTCCACGATGAACCGCTTCTTCCATAGCCGTGTTAACTCTTCCCAAGAGATCTTATCTTTCACATCTGCGACGTCGACGCCGTGGACGGTTGCCAGGTGGCTCAACCAGATCTGGCATCCGCCCTTTGAGTTGAGGAACAGCGCGCCGATGTACGCGTGCTTGGCGACGAACAGAATCCGAAGTTGCGTTGTAAAGCCCTCCCACCAGAGGACCGGGTCTTGACGCATATAATCATCGAACTTCTCGATTTGGAATGTCGGCATCTTGTAATGCTGAGTGGTGTTGCCATCTTTGTTAGGCAGCTGCAGTTGCTGAACCTCGGTCTTCAAGGTGTCCAGCTGGTTGCTGATGGTGGCTGGTGCAGCGAAGGTGCTGATGTCGCCGAGCATTGCGACTACGTGGTCAACTCGTTCCTCCAATTGGCGGGCAGAGGGTGCACTGCTGGACTCGCCAGCCTCCGGTCTTGGTGCAGTTTGCTCCAAGTCCTGTACATGGGAATGAAGTGCCTGTGTTGCATCCTCGTGCTGAGCCTTGTGATTCCGTACGGCCCGCTGGAGGTTCGCCAGCTCAGACTGCAGGTGGTTACAAGTGTAAACCAACCTAGTCACGAGTTTGGCCATGAATTCCTTGTGTTGCTCCTCCGGCGTCGCGTCGTCGTGCTCCTCGGATGGTTCAAAGTGCCAAAACTTGAGCTTTTCTATGCTGGTGGCTTCATGCCGCTGTAGGAGATCCTGGGCCTCCTTGCGTCGTGCCTGGGTATCTGCTTCAGCTTCGGCTTGAAGTCGTTGCTTCTCAACTGTTGCCGCCGCTTCAGCCTGCGGCGGAAAGCCTCGGCTGCCACCTGGCGCTGTTCCTCAGCCTCGATCAGTGCGAGCTGAGTCTGGAACCGCTGTTTGTACTCGCCAATGGACTCGTTGGCCAGTTGGCCTGGCATGCCCAGAGCTGAGCCCGTCATGGTGGCGGGGCACTGTTGACGTGGCACTGTGCTGACGTGGCACTGCTGACGTGGCACTGTTGCTGACGTGGCAGTGTTAGACTATATCTTGGATCTGAAACAACTCGTAGTACGGGATTAGCTTATTAAATTCCTATTTAACTTCTGATGTGGCACTGTTGCTGACGTGGCACTGCTGACGTGGCACTGTACCAACCCGGAAATGCATGCAAAGGGGTGGGTGGGAGGGAAAACGCAGGTAGGTAACCAACCCAACAATACTTTCCTCCCGGCCCCAATCAACAGATAAATAAATAAAAAAATAAAAAAAAGAGGACTACTTCCTTTTTTTTTTTTTTCGTATATCTGTCGATCTATTATGGCTGAGGCGTGTCAGAAGAGTACTATGAGCGAGATCTAGGCCAGGTTCCGCAAAGTTTCGGCTTTCACAAAAGAACTAAATCCAGTTTCTGAGAATATGGCAACCTCCTAATATGCCTAACGAAATGCTGGTAGGCTTCGCAAGATTTCGGTTTTCAAAAAAATTTTGCGAGATAGAATGGAGATTCGATTTTCAGAAAAGAATAAATCCGGTTTCTGAGAATATGACCGCTTCTATCGTTATCCTAATATGCCTAGAAAACGGAATGTTAACAAAAGAAATTTTCAGCTATGTATGCAAATATCAGAGAAACGAAATGCTACTATCAGGAATTTTCAGATAAAAAGAAATGCGATTATCAGAAATTTTCAGATATTTGTTGCGTGAAAACGAAATACTAATATCAAAAATTTCAGGTAAAACGAAATGCGATTATCAGAAATTTTCAGATATTTGTCGCGAGAAAAAAAAAAAATTCAGAGATTTGACGAAGTCCTACTTGATTTACTAATGAGTGGTCAATAGATCAAGCAAGCTGGCTACTTGATTGAGCGGGTCCTCTGAATGAGAGGTTCGCTCCGATACCAAACTGTTGCATACTGTAACGGTGCAGACCAGAGCAAGAACCGACCTCTCAATACAAAGTACAAGATAGCGTAGCGGAAGACATAGATACCAATGATCCGAACAATCAATACTGCAACGCAGCCCTGAACATACATCATCATCATCACTCCATGGTGTGAAGGGGTCTGGCGCTCACACAGGAAGAATGCGCCAGCCCCAACCATACACAGACGAAGAAGAGGGGGGTTAGACGAAGAAGAGGGGAAGATGGGAATGTCGTCAACACCAAGTCTTCGGCACAGGCCCAAATAGTCCCTCGTCAAAATGTCTGAATCCCAATGTCGAGTCTGGATCCAATGTYGTCAAGTCTCAAGTCACAACTCTCTCTCTCTCTCTGTCRTAGTCCGCTRATACTGAGAAGTCAGGTAGTGAGAGGGTGAAGAAGAGATGGTGGACTTAGAAGAGGAAGAAGAAGAACTCTCTCTCCCTCTCTCTCAGTCCGGTACTAACCTGTGAAGCTGGCGCCTTGATGCAGGTACMTCGAAGATGGAGCTGGWGCTATGGCSCCACAGGTAAGTCTCGCTGGCCTCCGCCAGCCATCTCTCTCCAACACTACTACTACMACCTATTAGCRCCCAGCGCTGAAGACTACTGCTACTGCTACTAGCSCCCAGYGCTGRAGACTACTGCTAGCGCTAAGCTGCTCCTGCAGYGCTCCTCCAGARTGCTGCGGCYGAATCCTGAAGACTACTWCTGCCTTCTGTCCAACTACCTCCCCGTGAAGTGCATRGAAACTCCCTATGTACTACTCGGCCTACCTCCTGACTGCCTGCAACTGCAGGGCGAGGCAGTCCAGGAGGCTGCTCTTGCCAATGCCAGGGCGAACCAGGGGCTGGCGCTGCAGCTCCTGCTGAGGCTGCCGTGGGGAACAGGCCAGAAATAGCCTGTTCCCAAAACCCTGGTTTTGTGCCTGAGTGTTAGGGCAGGACGATCTTATGAGGGCCCGAAAGTGGCCCTCCATTTCAGGCTGAAAAGACTCAGGGCTGAAAAGCCCTGTTTTAGGCTGAAAACGAAATAGGGCCTGCAGGCCCTCGTTTCCAGTTTTCAGGCTGAAACGACATGGGGCCTGTAAGCCCTTGTTTCTAGGCTTTTAGGCTGAGAATGCGGGACGGGCCCTGCAGGCTCGTGTGGCTACGCAGTATGCCACATCAGATCTGGATCGTTGCCATGGAAAATATCACAGTTGGCAAACCTGCTCACATTTGGTGGACTTCCAGGTCATACTACAGTTACAATGTCATGGAAACCCTCCAGGAGAGACATCTCGAGGCCCAAATGACACCACATAAATCATCTTTCGACCATCCAGGGATGATCCACCCCTCCCATGCAAACAGGAAATCAACGACAGCATGTGAAGAGAGTCCCTCGGAACTCAAGTACAAGGTTCCAAAACTCACACCCTGATCACCGCGCTCATCGACTGCAAGGGGGTGTGACAAGGGGCCATGCTAATCTTCAATGCATCGTTCCAATTCTTTTTTTTTTTCTTTTTTTTTTTTAACAATAGCAGGACCTTATGGTCCTGGCTCCTTTTCATTCTGGGGAGCATCAGTCAGGTTCCTATTCCCCCGGCGAGTCAGAATAAACGTTACAATCATGACACTCCACGCTTCCTTCCGTCTGGCCAAAGGACCCCTGAGCAGCATTGATTACTCCATCTTAGTGGAGGATTGACTGTCACCTTGCCATGCCTCTCTCTTCCCTCTCAGATCCGTTTCCCGGGTCTGCCAGATATGGCTATAGTATCTAGAAAGAGCACGTTCTCTAACCCTCTCCAACCCTTCTGCCCCTTCAGCATTATGGCCTTCCTAAATTTCCTAACCTTACAGTCCTTACCTTACCTTTCTCAGCCGCAACGATTACTCCACTGTGGTGGAGAGTTAACTGTCAGCTTGCCGTGTTTCATTCCTTCCTTTCAGACCTGGGTACCCGATCGGTCAAATGACTCTGAGCCTTCTAGACGGAAACCGTCCCTCATCCAGCTAACAAGTCCATTACGACTTTTCCTTCCTTACCTCAATATCCCCTATCCCATCTTGCTTACCCCCCACTCTTAAGCATCACCAAAACCTAAAACCTTAATCCCTCGTCTTATCACCATTGCCAAGACCCTTGTGGCTCTTCAGGGCCCTCTTAGACTAGGGTTGTCACTGTCTTTCAGGGCCCTTGTTCTCCTTCACTGATATAGTGTCCTCTTTTTCACTGCAGTCCTGCTCCAACCTCGCCTTTAGGGCTCCGCCCGTCTCTGGGCTGTTTCTCCGTGTAGACCCCAGTCGTGTCCAACCCTCGTACGTATCTGGTCAGACCAACAGATGCTCAGGGATCAAAAACCCTAAACCCTAAACCCTCCCTTGACTCTCCTCTTATCGCCTTTTACTCTCGAGACGACCTGCTGTTCGAAAGTCGGGGGGAGGGGGGGGGCGGGTTGTCCGAACCCTGGTTCCATTGTGGTGGGAGGAGCCTGTAGAGCCATGGTATCACTACTTCATCTGCTGCTCCTTTGTCTTGGATCTGATTCATCCCCGTCTGGAGGAGACCTGAAACCCTCCTCCCTTCACCAGTCCTCGTCCTTCTTGCCTCTCCCCTTGGCTTCCTTGCTGGGCTTGATGTCCCTTTCTCCCTTCAGCTCAGGTGCTCGTCTGTTACATGAACAACCTGTACTCCCCTCCCTGTCTCGGAGTTGTGCCAATCTTTCCAGTGTAATCAATCGTTTCTTAACTCCGCCACCTTACCATCCACTAACCATTGTGTTATGAACTTCTTCTTGGCCTTTTCCTGCAGTTCTGCATCCTCTGGCATCGACTGTTTCAGTTTCCGCCATCTGCACAGAATTTCTGCCTGCAGCAACGTTCTCGTCTCCCCCCATACCTTCTCTTTTGAGTTAGATAGCCTTTCGATGGTTCTGCAGCATCTCTCTTTCCAGATGACCCATAGTGTGACCTTCCTTATCAGGCCGAACCATAGTCTCTCCGTCTTCTTGACCTGGTCGGGAATGTTAGTCCCGAGAAGGATTTGGGTGATCTGTTCGGGGAAGGGGCTGTGGAAAAGGGAATCCGAAAGAACAGAGGCCCGTGCCCAGTAGTCCGTCGCTTCACTGCAGTGAACTAAGCAGTGAATTATGTCCTCTTGTGCCCCTACCGTGCAGATAGAACATAAATCTGAGCTAGTGGGATCGTTCCTGCAGCGGCGCGTATGAAGCCATTGGTTGACAGGTAATGCTACGTAAGTAATGAGCCATTGCAGGCTCCTGATTTTAATCGGTCTGATTGTCATGAATTTCTTCCACGGAATCTGTGTGATTTTGTCGGCTTCCTGGCCTATTAATTTTCCCCATCTGGCTTTGATTACTGGTTCTGGGTCTTTAGTTTTCAGCAAGAGCTTGTATCCCATCCTGACCGTGTAGTTCTGAATGGGGGTAAACGTTGAAATGTTTTTCCCCTTATCTGGCTTCCAAACCCATTCCGCCGGGTCAAACTCCAGATTGTGTACCGCCGTGTCCGGTCGGAAGACGACCTTCGGCCATGAGCCTTTTTTTTTTTTTTTTGTGAACACGATGAGATTCAGAAACATGGGGAGATCCTGAGTATCTAATGACCTAGGGAATTACTCATGCAATAACCTGCCACAGAGGTCCTACGAATGCTCACTACCCTCAGGTTCCCTGACAAACACTTCTAAGACTTCCCAACACCGTCTTACTTCCTGCTGAGCTCTTCCAGGCCTCACGCCCCCACCCTGCTGGGTTACAGGGCAACACAACTCGCCCCAGCTCCGACCAGCGTCATCCCAGCAGCAACCCTTGGTCGTCCCTTGGGATGCCCACCCCAAAGCATCCCCAGATCTCTCTACCAGGCCTCACACTCCTGCATCAGCAGGTTACAGGGCAACACCCCAGCACCAGCCAGCGTCGTTTTGGCATCGAACGGCCACAGATCACTGAGTATAACAGCATCGAAACCGCCTAAGATGGATTGCTAAGAAACCCTAAAGTCCTAAGACATTCATAAGAACAACCGACTTTTTTTTCCCTTCAGACTCTACCAAGTCAATAGAATATGTGTGTCAAAAAGCCTCCCCATCACAAATCAGATAGGTGAAACACTGAAACCTATTCAATCCACATACGACCACCCCAGCATGGCTAATTTCAGCAAGAACCGAAGATCTTCCAGGCCTCATGCTCCCATCAGGTTAGGTTACAGAGTTGCACCACCTTGCTCCAGCACCGGCCAGCATTGCTCCAGCACCAGCCAGCATTGCTCCAGTTACGACCCCCGATGACCACTGGGACTGCCCCCGCAAACAGCCCCCCAGAGCTCTCTACGAGGCCTCACGCCCCCACTAAGCTAGGTCACAGAGTTGCGCCACCTGGCTCTGGCTCCGGCCAGCGTTGCTCCAGCATCGGTCTTCGAGGGCCACCGACTTTTCAACCACCCCTTGCAGGATCACAGATGGCTTGCCAGATAACACCTATTCCTACAACCTCCTCGAGAGGCAACCAAGTGGAAAGCTATAGGAAACTGATGATAGATTTCTTCGATAGAGATCGCCCCTCCCTCCCCCTACCCCTTCCCCCTCAGCCCTACACTGCCTCCGCCGAGGAGAGTCACCCACTCTCCCTGGGCCCCAATATAGGACCAATCATCTCCCCCCTTTTCCCCAGGAGCACGCAGTTCCCACCTAAAGCATCCCCCCCCGCCCCTTGCCCATTTCTGCCTCCGCGGGGACTGATGTTGACCCACACACAGTCCCTGCCCCAGAATAAGGCAACCCCCTACTCCGCCCCTACCCTCTTTGAGACATTCACCCCCCACCTTGTGATGCCCCTGCAGGATAGAGCTCCCCCCACCCCCTTCCCACCGTTCAGCCCTCCGGAACAATCCGATCCAGCCGACTACAGTTATTGATGACACACTTACCAAAATATCATTCGCTTGGATTTTGTTGGATTTTGCTGATGACGATGGACAGCACCCTGAAGACGATGATAATGAGAATGATGGTGACAACCAACTCACCTGCTGATGTAGAGCAACATCTAATGAAAACAAGCTGATGATGATGATAATGATAAGAATGAAAATGGAATGATGATGCTGATCATACCAAAGAGCAGCACCAACAGCCCCTATGATTACAAACTGATGATGATGATGATGAATGATGATAATGATGATAGCGATGATGATGGTGATGTCGATAATGATGATGATGATGATGAAGATGATGGTGATGTTGATCATATTGATGATGCACTGATGATGACGATCATAATAATGATGATGATGATGGTGATGTCAATAATGATGATGATGCTGGTGATGTCAGTAATGATGATGATGATGATGATGATGATGATGATGATGATGATGATGACGCACAGCACCCTATGATGACGAGCACCTTGGATAATAACCTAAAGATGATGATGATGATGATGATGATGATGATGATGAACAACGCCGTATGATGACATCAAGCTTTGCCAACCGTGACGTATGATGGCGAGATATTTGACGATGGTGATACTACAACGAGTGACGAGCAGCACCCCTGATGCACGACTCCTAAATAATAGTGATGATATTAGCGTCGAACAGGAGTGAAGACATACGCCTTGATGATGATGACGAGCAGTACCCTGATGCTCATGATGGTGATGACGAGCAGCGCCCTGACGATGATGACAAACCATTACCGTGATGATGATGTCAAATCACGCCCTGTTGATGATGACGGTGACGAGCAGCACCCTAATGATGATGACACCGATGCTGGTGCTGGTGGTGATCAGCGAGAGTGTCGCAGATGACAGAGATGTATACAAAAACCGAAATCAACGCACTCGATATCGCCTCCAATCCGCCTACCGCTCCACGTAAGCACGCGCTCCTCCTTTCCGTCCGCGTCATACCAACCGCCTACCACAACACTACGCAGACCAAGGAGCAAAAGCCAAAAGAAGGCTGAACTTCTCAAGGAGACGCACCTCCTCTCGAAGGCAAGTTCCCCTTCACCCAACGTGCAACCTGTAACACCACTGGATGAAGCGCAAAGCTGGAGATGGCACCGAAGTGCTTTCAAAAGGCAGGCAACACCGAGTCACGCTCCATCCTCCTGCCTTCCCGCTGCCCGATCTCTACTTCATCACTACCCCATCACCAAGGCGTCGTCATGCCAAAACTGCCCACGTCATACCCAGCGGCCACTTCGTGCTCGTGTGTTTCCAACCTGTAGGGCGCCACAGGATTGCCCGTGTGAGAGTGCCAACCCGGCAGGGCGCAGCGCTCCCGGAAGCGCTGCGTCCCCACAAAATTTTGGCTGGGGGGATTCGAGATGAGCCTAAAAACCTTACTTTTCTGAACAGGAAAAAATCCATAACTATCGTTTCCACGTTCATGTTTAGTATCTCCGGCATACCCTGTTTGAAGTGGGAACTTGGAAAGGAGGTAAAAACAACTTTAGTGGTTGTTCCCGGTTGTAAGTGTGAAAATTGGAAGGCGCGTGACAATGTATTCTCTTATACTTTAACCCCCCATTCTCCACACTTCCATGACGAAGCTTCCCTCAAAATGTTTTTCCGTCCCCGAGGGACAAGATTGATGATATACTGGAGATTAGGTCCTCGTCTGTGGCAGCCCCTTAAGCGCGTGCTCAAGTCCTGATCAGTCACCCACTCTTTCTTTTCTTCATTCCATAGGTGGCTAATCCTCCATATTCCGTTCTTCACCCATGATAGCCATTTGTGATCTAAGATCATCACTTTCGTCTTTCAGCCACTCATTGTCGAAAAGTGGTTGTCTCAAGACCTCGTCTTTGGACTTCGGCCTGTTGGTCTTTTTTGGCATTATTTCCCTCCATAGCCGCCCAATACGGTGCCTGGCCTCTGGTTATGATCCCCTCGGGGTCTCTTCTAGGTCTTCTCCAGGTCGTTTTCATGTTCCATCCCTTGTTCATGACCAATAACGGACCTGACATGTTCACTGGCGACGTCACCGGGGCCAAGGCTCTTATGCTGTCTAGAGCCAGTTTATTCCATGCCGTCTCTGGCTTCATCAAAAGCTTGACTATCCATTTGACCTGAAGGGCCTTCGTCTCGCTTTTAGGGTCAATAATCCCTAGGCCCCCTTGTAACGGCTTCTTGGTGACATAATGCCATGCGATCTTGGAGATGCATCCTTCTCTGTTGGGGTTACCTGTCCATAGATAATTTTTGGCTACTCGGTTGAGTTCTTTTATTGAGTTCTCCGGCATTGTCCATATTGATGCGATGTACCACGTCATGGAAAATACCGACGTGTTGAGTACCAGAGCTTTGCCAATCATCGATGCAAATGTATTCCCCCATCTTCCTAGCTTGTTTATCCATTTGGCTAGCATGCTATTGGCCATTTGGGGCGCCAGACCTTCCCTGGTCATGAGTATGCCTAGATAACGGGTAGGGGATTCCGGCATGTCCCATGTCATGGCGGCCTCTGGCCCTTGTAGATGAGGTAGATGCTCATCGGACAACCACCACCCTATGGTCTTTTTCCAATTGATCTTCATTTTTGACACCAGTCTGAAGGCTTCCATTGCTTTGGCCAACGTCTTGAAGGAGTCGTCGCTAGCTCTGATCAGTACTGTTAAATCATCTGCAAACATAATTACAGTCGGAAACCTCATGTGATGCGCCGACTCCACATTGACCTCTGGGAGCCTATGTATTGAGGGATCTTTCCGTAGGAACGAGGCAATGGCTTCCATAGTGAAGAGAAAGATCGAGGGGCCAAGCGGGTCTCCTTGTCTGACTGAACGAGAAATCGGGTAGCTTTCCGATAGGAAGCCATTGACTTGTACACAACCTATGGCATTGTTGTACAGTACACGAATCCATTTCCTAAAGATAGGTCCCACCCCCATTCGCTCCATGCTTGCGTCCATGAAAGACCAATTAACTTGGTCATACGCTTTCTCAAAGTCAAAGAATAGTATGGTTGTGTTTACCTCCTTTCTCTGACTTTGTTTACCGCCTCGTTCAAAGTCAATACATTGTCCAGTATAGAGCGCCCAGGGATGAATCCCGTTTGGTCCATGTGGAAACACTTATCTGTTAAGTTCGTGATTCTGGCTGACAGGGTTCTGGCCAGAATATTGTAAGGGAGCGTTAATAAGGAGATTGGTCTGTAGTTCCAAATATCCTCTTTGTCTCCTTTTTTGTACAACAATGTAACCACTCTGCTACTCAAGAAATTGCCCAGGCCTCCTTTGTCATAGCTATCCTTGTAGAAGTTCAATAGGTCACCCCCTAAGAGTGGCCATAACTTCTCCCATAATTCTTTTGTTTGCCCATCGATACCTAGGGACTTATCATTGTTCATGCTCTTGAGGGCTTGGCCCAGTTCGTCCACTGATAGAGGTTTGTCTAACGCTTCCGCTTGTTCTTTGGAAAGCGTTGGTTCAAAGTATTGTAGCATTCTTTGTCTCGCTTCTAATGTGTTGTGCGGAGTAGGTGTGTTGGTTTTGGTCTGATACGGATCTTGGTAGAATTATTTTGCGATTCCTAGCATCGCCTCACTGGTAGCCGCATCCACTTCTGGAACGCTGAGAGTTTTTAACCTTTCTATTGTGGCAGCTCTTGAGTTGGCCTTGATTCATGCCAAGAAGTGTTTGGTCATTGACTCACTAAGTTCATATTTGTTCATTCTGGCTCTTCTCCGCAACCCTTTTAAATCCCACCATCTCCACATGGCTAACTTGTCCCATGCTTTCTCAAATAAGCCCACCTAAAGCTCGGAGGACGGCTTGTCGCTCATATTAGACTCTGCGATCTTCAGCGCCAATACCAGATTTTGTCTCCTTTGCTTCCTTATGGAAGCTAGTTTCCTCGATATTCTGGCCGCTATCTTCGATAGGGATAAGTAGCTTTCATGGCCACTCCCACCGATAATGAATGGGTAAGTAGATGTTCCTTTGTTTCTGCCAGCATTACTGCACTCCTTCTTGGAAAGCCTGGCTTAGCAAGAGGGAGTTATTCAGTTTGTGAAAGCTAGCCCCTTTTCTCACAAGCTGTTCAAAGTCGATTATTAGTTCAATAGGTTTGTGGTCCAAACTGCATCGTTCCAATTCTAATGCTTGATAATCATGATTATCCCTCCTTATAGTCGACTGTCGTGGGGTACACAGTGAGAGAGGGACTAGTGGAGGAACATGTTCCTGCAGTGCACCATTGCTGCAGTTATCATGGCACACCACACTACACAAGACGTCGCAATACGACCTGCTCGCTCCCCTTGTCTATGGTTGAGAAGATGGTTTGACTTCTCCATGGGGTGAGATAGGGTTCGATTGATGTAGGCTGCTATACCTCCTTTTGTGTGTTTCTCCTTCCTCTCTTAGACTTGTTTAGTTGGAGTCTTTGCTGAGTTGCATTTCATTGATGACCACAATGTTGACACTCCCACATGAATGTGTGTGTGTATGTGTGTGTGTGTGTGTGTGTGTGTGTGTGTGTGTCTGTGTGTGTGTGTGTGTTGTGGATTTTCACCACCACAGCCCCTGCTCCACCCATATGAGTAGCTTCAATATCAATGCAGCTTTACCTCCATTGCAGACAATGAAGCAGACTTGAGATGAACCATTCACACAATTAAACAGTTTTACCTCTATAGCCGGCAACATGGAGCTGCAATAACCCGCTCAAAATATGCCATTGTTGTCGGCCAGGGGTCCGCATTCCGGTCTTAGGGCCGAATCAGGGGCCAATGGCCGCATCAGGCCACAGCGACGGCCTGAACCGAGGCCCGGTGCTGTATGCACCCAACCGAGGCCTAAAAATTGAGCTTCAGAGGTCCTGCGCCCCACAGTTGACTAAAGAAAGTCAATAGTCAACTGTAGCTCGAAAATTGAGGCTCACGAGCCAAAGTTTACATGGACCCAGTCCAGGCCATCGATTAGATACACACATTTGGCTGTTTGCAGGTATCTGTGCAGAATCTGGTCCAAGTGGAAGTCTGCAACTGTACGAAATTCAGGCCATTGACTGCGGGTCAATCTGAGCCCTCGTATCCGAGAGACCAGAGGCTGGTCAATCTGTGTCAACACTACGTATTGACCCGGCTCCTGCTCACTGACATTCAGTCTTGCACTTGCTGCTCGACGCTGGCTGGACGTTGGCACTACGCTGGCATTGTGTGTGCGACGACAACGAGAGACTGCTGCATTGTGTTGCTGGCGCCTCTCTGTTGCTGGCGCCTCTCTGTTGTTGGCGCCAGTTGGGATCTTGGTTGGTTGCTGACGTGGCGCTAGCCACATCGTCTTCGGCACAAATCGGGGTATCAACGAGGAGGGGATCAGGGTTGTGAGATTGGTTGTGTGAAAGAGAGAAGCTTACCCGATTATTGCTGTCAACATTACGCGCTGCTGTGATGTCTTCATGGGAGATCTATGCCTACGTAGCACTATGTTGTGATCGGTTCTCACCAGGTTCGTCCTTGGGATATTGTACGCTGACATGGACAGAGGGGAGATGCCCGAAGGAGGAGTGGGACATGAGGGAGATCTATCTTCGATGACATTTATGGATACTTTCTCTTCGACCCTCTAAGTATTACCTTCCTCCTATCAGCTTCGTCCATTGGTTACGACACATTGTACTTCGTGCAAGGAAAATGAGCGATAGCGAACTTCAGAAACCAAGCAGCATCATACACATGAGACCAAATAGTCGTGACCTCGAACCAAAAGCAGAATTGCAACACGATTTCCATCAAATAAAAGCACAACAAAAGCTTACAAGTGACAATGTTGGAATAGTCTCATCATCATCAACAATGAACCAATATCGACATCCTATCTGGCGCTCTACGCCCAGACTACAAATGGCAGATCCTATCTAGCCTATCTACAATTCCGCTAGTGGCGTCAACAGCTCCCCGAAGTACGAGCAGATCTCGGCCACCGTCGTTCGCCTCATGCACCAGGTATGTCTCTCGTATCACTCACAACCTCGATCCCCCACTCACAGATGCCACGTGCACCCAAGGACCACCATGCGCCCCATCCAGCTCAGCGCAGCGCAGCTCGACTATGGCTGCCTGTTCTCCCTGCTCGCCCGGGAGCGAGTGGGCCTGGCCAGCGTTTAGCGCAGCAGCGCTTGCGCAACATGCAGCCAGTGCCCGAATGCTGAGTCTGGAGGCAGGCCCTTTCCTAAATGGAAGTGGCCTGCCTGCTGCATGAGGCAAGGCTGCACTGGGCTCCGGCCCAGAAGCTTCCAGTAGGCCCCGAGAGGCTGAGCCTCAGTCCAGACAAATCAGGCCCAGGGCCTGTGGTGGTTACCCATGCCCAACTGCCCACAACCTGTGTTCGGTCCATGTTGCGTATCTAGCCCAGGGCCTGCCTCAGTTACATACGATAAAGGCAGCCTGCGCCTGGGCGCTTTCAACCAACTGGCGCTGCGCAACTGCCTGAATTTTCCCCTGTTGCATGGTAGTCCAAAATAGGCCTAGGTCGGGCCTGCCTTCACTTAGGGCGGCCGACCTTGATGATAACAGGGCCCAGTAGGACTTACAGAGGCCTTGTGCCTCACATTCCCTCCTCCACACTTCGCTACTCCTCTGAGAAGTTTATTCAATCTAGCGCTTTCCTTTCTGCAGCAACTTCTCATGGTGGGTGACAACCTGTGGAGCGGTCTGCATCAATTCCTCCCGGGTAAACCATTTGTCCTCCTTAGGGTCAGTGTGATGTCTGAACCGAACGCGATATTGCAGCTTCGACTTAGGAGGACATCCCCTGCCGGTTGGTCTTGGAACTGGCAACTCCCTATGGTCCATGATGTCGTCGATATCGACCTCTCCATCCATGGTTGGGGGCAGCATTGAGCGTCATGGGGGAAACTGATCAGTTTCCCTGGAAGGTGCAAGCTTGTAGGCGTGAAAGACAGGGTAAGTGCGAAGGTGACCAGGGATCTGAACTACATATGATGGCCCATCCGGATCATTCCGGATAATATCTAGAACCTCCCAGGGTCCAAAGTATTGTGGCATGAGCTTACGGGATATTATGTGCTCTTGTCCCAGTTCTAAGGACTTGACCCAGACTCTGTCCCTTGTTCTGCAGCTGCGGCCTTCCACAACTTGTTGGTAAATCGCATATCCCGATCACTAATTATAGACTTTGGCAAGCCAAAGTCTTTGACCCAGTTTTCCTTGAATAGCGTAATCACGTACTCGGTCTTGGCTGTTGCAGACATTGCTCCTAACCTAGCGTACTTGCTAAACCTATCCACAATGACATAGATGTATCGCATGCCACTCTTGCTGGTGACCAGCGTGTCCACGAAATCCATGGACAGGCTCTCACCGGGCCTTCCCGGTATCGGAAGGGGCTTGAGAAGCCCAAGAGGGGCCCGTGTATGTGGCTTGTCTCTCTGACATACCTGACAAGTCTCCACTTACATCTTGGCGTCTCTCATCATTGTGGGCCACCAGAACTGCTGCAGCAAATTGGCTGCAGTCTTTTTATAGCTAAAATGTCATGTGGCATCATGACACTCTCCTAAGAATAAACTACACAAAGACTTCCGATTAGGCACACACAAGCGTTTATTCCCGGCCTTCTCGTCCTTCGCTTCGAGTCTGCGTATGATCTCAGCCATAAACGAATCCTCGCGATAGGCTTCCACCAAAGAACGAGTAACATCGTCCGCAAACCCAAACTCGGTGATCAGCACACCAAGGAAGTCCGGCCTACGCGACAGCGCATCAGCAACTCTATTGTACTCTCCTTTGATATACCGAGGTTCGAAGTCATACTGCTCAATGACTTCGATCCATCTTTTCAACGCATCCGAGAGCACTGGCTGGGTTCTCATCCACTTCAGGGTCTGATGATCAGTCCTGACGTAGAAGAACCTCCCAAGGAGGTAGTGCCTCCAGTGGGTTAGCGCTTTGTAGATCGCATAGAGCTCCTTCTCATAGGTGGACTTAGCCAACTTCTGAGAGGACATCTTTTTGGACATGTACTCTACAGGCCTCAACTTTGGCCCCTCCTGCTGCGCGAGCACGGTGCCTATGCCATATTGGCTAGCATCCGTGGTTACTATAAATGGCTTGTCAGGATCAGGAAGTTTCAAGACCTCGTGGTGTGCTAGAACATGCTTCAGATGTCTCAAGGCAGCCTCACACCTGTCTGTCCACTCCCATGGGGTGTCAAGGCGGGTTAGGTCAGTCAAAGGTGCGGCCACTATGCTATAATTCTTCACAAAGTTGCGGTAGTAGCTGGTCATCCCTAAGAAGGACCTCATCTTAGTCACAGAATGAGGACGCGGCCAATCACGAATGCTGGCCACCTTCGCGTCATCAGGCTTCAATCCCTCCGCGGAAATCTCATGACCCAGATACAAGATCCGGGTGCGGCCAAACTCGCATTTCTCCCCGTTGATCTTCAACTGGTGCTGTCGAACGAGGCTAAGGAAGTGACCGACATGCTCCTCGACAGTCCTACTGAAGATAAGTATGTCGTTGAGGTACACGATGACAAACTTGTCCAAGTAGTCATGAAAGATCCAATTCATGGCGTGCTGAAAGGTGCCATGAGCATTGCAAAGGCCGAAATGCATCACCACAAACTCGTACAGACCGTACCTTGTCTGAAAAGCGGTTTTGTAGTGATCCTCGGGCCGTATTGGAATCTGATGGTACCTGGACTTCAGATCTATCTTACTGAAGTACCGACACCCTTGCACTCAGTCCAACAAGTCACTGATGCGCGGCAGGGGCTCTCTGTTCTTGACAATGATGGCATTGAGGCCCCGATAGTCAATGCACATCCTCAAGGTTCCACCCTTCTTTGGCACAAATAATACAGGAGATCCATAAAGGGAGACACTAGGGCGGATCCAACCCTTCTATATGAGTTCCTTGAGTTGCCGCTGAAGCTCATCGAGCTCCGTTGGAGACATCCGATAGATCCTACCCTTCGGGATACTAGACCCTGGGATGATTTCTATCGCGTGGACGACCTCCCTCTCAACAACCCCTTTCGGCTCTTCAAATAGATCAGGGTATTTAGCGACTACTCCCTCTATCTTCGGCGGCATTTTCACCGGCTCGCCTGCCGCAGAGACATAAACTAAGTACATACCCTACTCCAGATTTTGCTTATAATAATTATAGAACGCGACCGCACACATGCATCCGTAGGACTCGATGAGACTACCAGCCTTAAACTTACATAATCTGGCGGTCCCCACTCCGGGCAAAGTGTGTTTGACCACTTTTCGGTCCCAGTCAAACTGGCGCTGCGCAACCGAAATACAGTACATACCCAACAGGATGTCCATTGGGAGATCATCGCTAACTAGGAACGAGACTCGATGTCTCAGTTCCCCTCCAGCGTACGGGAATAAACACTCTATGTCTTTAAGGTAGTCAGTGACTACCATGCGCTATTTGTTGGCGCAGGTCGACTCCACAGGTCGACTCAGGCGCTGCACTTGCCTCTGTAAACGCAGCCTCTCAACCCACGTGCGCCTAATAAAGTTTCGCGCTGAGCAAGTGTCATAATAGGCCCCGGCCTTGCAGCCGCCGATGACTACCTCACCGACGAACAGCTCACCCTTAGGGGCTCTGGCCATTGCCGTCCAAGAAGCTAGCGGGTCTGATCTAGACCACTCCTCCTCTAGCTCCTCTAAGGATTCAAACACATTCATCGAACAGAGGATCGATTGGTCTGAATGTGTTTGCGGGACAACAACGGAGTCAGTAGCTTGGGCCATCTCTCGAGATGGTGAGGGTGTGTCCACCACCTCGACCCTAGCAGGAACAACTACTATTCCTACTGGCCCGACGTGCTTCCCAAGGCGGTGCCAAAACTGCTGGCCACATTGCTACCCTGGGAAGTGGAGATCCCATCGCCTGCCCCATTGTAGGCGGGATCTTTTCCGTCACTTTCTTATTGCGACACTTGAACTGATTATGGCCATATTGGCCACAACGGATACAAGCCTGCCGCGTATAACGGTCTCTTCACACGTCCTCGATGAGACCCGCTTTCTCCCATGGAGGAGCGTTGGGGTCTACTTGACTCCCTTTTTGGACTGAGGCAGCGACTGCTCCACCCCTTGAAGCCTCTACGCTGCCTGCCTCGGAACCTACTCCCTCCTGGAAGTTGTCATCTAGTTCGATGGTAGAACCATCGTTATCGAGGAACATGATGCAACCCTTCACCCTCCAGTTGGGAGGCAGTGCTTTCTTCCTTCCGTCCGTTGTGGGTTGGTGCCTATGCCCTATCTTTGCTTCCAGGTCCAGGGCCTTCTTGCTAAACGAGGGGAAGTTGTGCACGTTGATGTTTGCCTCACCCGCCAACTCATTCCTGAGCGGCATAGGAAGACATCTCACGTAAGTGGTTAGCAAGACTTGGCGGTCATAGCGTACTCCAGGCACACAAATCAGACGCTCCACTGCGTCTATGGCATCCCTAACTGACTTGAACGCTCTGTTGTTGAAAGTCAGGATCACATCAGTGGCCTTTTGGGCCTCCTGAGGATCATGCCACATTTCCTCCACCAGCTTAAGGAAGTCTTCAAGTTTCAGGTTGAATGCCCAAGCATAGAAGTCATGACTGTATCCCTCTAGTTGCACTAGCCAGCTTAACCATCTTGCTGCGCTCCCCTTAAGGTAGGAGGCAGCCACAAACACTTTTTCGTGCGGCAAGGTCAACTTACACTTTACGTAGACTGGCACTGACCTCAACCATGTGTCAAGGTCTTTGCCCCTCTTATCCCCTGAGAAGGGTTTAGGTGAGGTGATGGCCGTCTTCGGAACCCACTGGCTTTGTCCCGGTACCTGCACCACTCCAGGTTGTGGACCTTGGGGCGCAGGCTGCTGCAGTAGCTGCTGTTGGGGCTGTGTGCCCTGCGGCTGTGCTGGCTGCGAGATAGCAGGCTGCCCAGTTACGGCAATCTGCAACAGGGGTTGGGAATACAATGTGTCTGTACATGAATCTGTACACTAGGACCTGCTGAGAACCCTCTTGTCAAAGGCATACTCAATAGGGAAGCGGCCTGTAACGATGCTGGAGGAACTACAAATGGGGATACTCCAGTCACCGGTGGGACAAAAGGAGGAGGCTGTACCACAGGCCAGGCACCAGGCCTTGATGGTGATGGTGTTGCCTGAGCTCTCCCAGCCAGCACGGCCAGGCTCTGCTGAATGTCCTGTAAAAGCGTCGTGTGATAGTCCTGCATCTCTATTACATCTAGCAGGCGGTTCTTTACCTTCACATCATCATCCATATGAGTCAGGTCCATCTCCTCTAACTCTCTAAAGTTCGCTTGTCTCCGCTGCATCCTTGACTTACGTCTAAGCATTCTCTCCTTTTCTGCCTTTCTCTCTCCTAACACCTTATGTAGTTGTGCCTCCTAAGCATTTGCTCGTTGTATGGCGACCTCCTCGGGAGTTAACACTAAATGTTGGCTTGCCATGATGCCTGCGCACTGACTCACAGTCTGTGCGACCGTTGCCCCTACAGTCCCTGAACTACAAGCCTGAGAGCTTTGCTGCGCAGTTGTGGCCATAATCACTGAAGTAGCGGCTTCGCTTGCGAACGCTCTGCTTACCTCTGCGGACCTAGCTCTACGTTACTGCTGCTGTCTCTCCCTTTGCCGGCGGAACAGGAATCCGTCACCCTCGGGTCCTAATGCCACGTGGGCTATAGGGCGCCTTGCATATTGCAGGATCCTATCGTCCTCGTGAGTATTATCCCTGACACTCATAAGCTACAAAACTCCACACGATCTGCACTAGGTCACACTCAATGCCTACCGCAGCTTAGTGTACAGACCGGTTTAAAATAAATAAATAAATTAATTGGTGGCTATTTCTACACATTTGGGTCCAACAGGTAAGTTCAGATGCCTACAAACGAAACTATATTGCTTTGACTAGTCCGCAAACAGAAAGCACACAGTAATCTCTACCTACGTTTTCTGTCAGATGTGTTAAAAGCTGTAACATCTAACTAATCAAAAATAAAAATAAAATCATTTGCATGGCTGTTTGCAGAGTGGAATCTTTCCCGAACTGATCACCTGAAACCTACCCCTCCCTCAATTCTTCTTGATTGTCACTTGACGTCAGCGTTCCTGAGCGATCCGGATAGCGTGTGTGTCTAAAGGTGTGCACACAGCCCACCCACCCCTGTGCCCCGAGTGTATGCTGAGCTGGCCAGCCCTGCACAATGTTTACCCTCGCGTGCAGCGAGCCTTACACCGACCGATTGGCTGGCCTTCCCCTCATCACCCATCTATCAGTGCAGCAGGCAGACAAAGGAAATCGCAGCAAAGCATGCGTGCTCTACTCCCGGTGGGTTGGCATGGTGACCGTGACCCAGTGCTTTGTCTAGGGCCCTTCAAATAGCTCCGCCCTCTCCTTCCAGATGCTCCACGTGAACAATGCTGACTCTCAAGGTTGAGCGCACTCGACGCCTCACATGAGAGGACTCTCAAGACAGAGCACACATCCTCACTGTAAGAAGTGTCGAAGAGGGTAGATAAGGTTAAGAGCAACGTACCTCAAAATAGTTGTCCCCAACCATAGATACTCGCACCAGATGACCTGATGCCGATTGTGATGACCAATCGCTGCTTCGGCACAACCAGCATTGCACCATCGTTCCACCTCAACATCAATCAGACATCAGATAGTTCTCATCACACTGCGAACACCCAATAATCACCACGTAGCCTTCCTGGCAATACCCCTCTCCACCTGGGTCGCCTGCTTGCCTTTGCCCTCCTCACTACACACCTCCCACAACCGCTCACCCAACAGACCGCGTGCATGTACCATATATGCAGAAGACAAGCGCCAGATTAGCGCACCGTACCACAACTCTGATACCAAATTGTAAAGAAAATGAGTGATAGCGAACTTTAGAAACCAAGCAACATCATACATATGAGACCAGGTAGTCGTGACCTCGAACCAAAAGCAGAATTGCAACACGAGTTCCACCAAATAAAAGCACAACAAAAGCTCACAAGTGACAATGTTGGAATGGTCTCATCATCATCAACAATGAACTAATGTCGACATCCTATCTGGCACTCTGCGCCCAGACTACAAATGGCAGATCCTATCTAGCCTATATACAATGTCGTTGCTGACGTCAACAGCTCCCCAAAGTACGAGCAGATATCGGCCACTGCCATTCGCCTCAAGCACCAGGTATGTCTCTCGAATCACTCACAACCTTGATCCCCCACTCACATATGCCACATGCACCTAAGGACCACCATGCGGCCCATCCAGCTCAGCGCAGCACAGCGCAGCTCGACTATGGCTGCCTGCTCTCCCTGCTCGTCCGGGAGCGTGTGGGCCTGGCCAGCGTTTAGCGTAGCAGCGCTTGCGCAACATGCAACCAGTGCCCGAATGCTGAATCTGGAGGCAGGCCCTTTCCTAAATGGTTGTGGCCTGCCTGCTGTGTGTGGCAAGGCTGCACTGGGCCCCGACCCAGAAGCTTCTGGTAGGACCCGAGAGGTTGAGCCTCAGTCCAGACGAATCAGGCCCAGGGCCTGTGGTGGTTACCTGTGCCCAACTGCCCGCAGCCTGTGTTCGGTCCATGTTGCGTATCTGGCCCAAGGCCTGCCTCAGTTACATACCATGAAGGCAGCCTGGGCCTGGGCGCTTTCAACCAACTGGCGCTGCGCAACTGCCTAAATTTCCCCCAGTTGCGTGGTAGTCCAAAATAGGCCTAGGTCGGGCCTGCCTTGCGTTAGGGCGACCGACCTTGCTGATAACAGGGCCCAGTAGGGCTTACCGAGCCCTTGTGCCTCGCATTCGGATCACATTCATGATTATTGGAGACATTGACATGCAATGAGACATCTTGTACTTCGACATTGACGAGTTTTTCTCCCAACTGGGTTCATTGCAATTTGGTATCGGAGCGTTACCTCCTTCGTCGTGATCTGTTGATGCGCGGTGTGACGTGCGATGGCAAGTATATGGAGGTGGGACATGCATCGATTGTTTTGCGTTTATAAACGGGCGCGAGTATAATGGCGAGTCTAAACATGACCGACGTGCGCGGTTACTTACCTGAAGACGGATGATGACGTGGACTAGCGACATTGCTGACGTGGCGCAATGTTTGCTGAAGTGATGATCGGCGACCGACGAGAGTACCGTTGGCAGAGGTGCTAACGTGGCACTGAAAGATCGACCACAGAGAGAGAGAGAGAGAGAGAGAGAGAGAGAGAGAGAGAGAGAGAGAGAGAGAGAGAGAGAGAGAAAGAGCGAGAGAGAGAGACAGAGAGACAGAGAGAGAGACAGAGACAGAGAGAGAGAGAGAGAACTGCTGATGTGGCATTGGGAGTGCTGCCTACGTGGCATGGTATGTGGGTGCTGACATGGCATCCGGAGAAACAACGGATCATTGACTGACGTGGCACTTACCTGTGTTGCGACTTACCTGCCGAAGTGGCACTTCCAAGGTCGAGGCGGTATTTTCTGTCTGACGTGGCATACCAGTGACGAATGGACTTGGCAGTCGTGCGCTACTGACGTGGCTACCGTGACCTTCCATTTTGAAGGCCTCGCTGGCCATTGTTGCTGACGTGGCATACTCCGTGGATGTGTTGCGTTGGATAGATTGGGATGTGACACGTGGCAGGGAAGACTTGCGCTGCCATCTACCGTGAAGATTGGTGGGGATCGACACTTGCACTTGTGTGCGCTGACGGGCGGTACGGCACTCGGTTACGTCGTAGTACCACACGTCAGTCCTTGGGCCTGGACACACGGGCGTTTGCACCGAGACCAGCAAGAGGATGAGCAGTTGACACATTGATTGCTTTTGTGTTGTGATTGGCTGACTCTACTCACCTGTCGAGGGCTGTTCTCGAGGGGCACACTTGTTATCGTGGATTGCGGAAATCCAAACGTAATGTGGTATTGCTCCAGTTGACCCGGAAAGTCAAGTTGCCTTTTCCACCTCATGTCTATGGGAAGTTGCGAAGGAGAGGGTTCGAGGACATTGGTGAGTGGGCAAAAAATATGACCCCGCGAGAATTTCTCCAGAAAATCAAGGAGAGATTCCTTGACAAGACGACGATCGATAAAGCCTTTGATGAATTCACCACCATTAGCCAGAAGTGTTGGACCAATGTCGATGCTTTGTCACGTGAGGTTGATCATTTGTTGCAGGTACCTGGATTGAACCTCCAAGACAACCAGGTCCTTTACATCTACTCGCGTGCTCTGCCCGCGCCCATATGCGGACAACTCGTCGCGGAAAGCAAATCCCGTAAATACAACTATCGTCAGTTCCGCGAGCTCGCGCTCCAAAGGGAGGAGATGACTGCACAGATTAAGGGCACCTATGCATCTGTTGTGAGAGGTGGACCGACAAGTGGGTTTGGGAATGGGAAGAGAGTCCTGTGGCGACAGAAGCGCCAATACCACACTCTCGTTGTATTCGACGATGAGACTGTTGAGAGATGGCCCCTCGAAGAGGCAAGGGGCGCAGCAAGTCGTGGCGACAAGTCTGGAAAGGGTGACGTCGCCGCCATGGTGGCCAACAAGGGTGGCACCAAACAGGAAGGATATAAGAAGAGGCGTCCACGCTCCTTCCCGGAGCATCCTGACATAGCGGTTGGGTGGCCTTGGGGAAAGACGGGCCTGATACACGATGGGTGGCAGGAGCGAATGAACAACCAGTAGTGTTTGAAGTGCGGCACTGCGAGGCACATCATTGCAAGGTGGCCCCTCATTCGTAACCCAAAAGGGAGCAGCCAGCAGGAGTAGTGTTTGCTCCTACTAAGTTGGAGGGTTCAGACAAAGGTAAGGCGCCTGAAACCCCTTTCAACCCTCCGACCCGCATGCCAAAGGAGGACTCTTCTTAGGGCCGTCACCTAGAACACCCTGAAATTGTCGTGTTCTGTCTCTCTGGGTGATACCCTTGACAAACTTGGTACTGAACTCATTGCGCTAAGAAGTTCGTGGGCTAAGAAAACAAAGTCTAAGGGTGAGTTGATTATCGCTGACATTGAGATTGCACGCACATGTGTAGGTGCATTGTTAGATCCAGGATCGACACAGTCCTAAATCTCAGAGAAAGCAATTCGTAAGTTGCATCTGGGAATGAGAGTGCAGAATTTGTCTAGACCTATCACGTCTATGCTTGCTGACAAGAGCACGATCACTGTCTTTTAGTTTGTTGATCGTGTCAAATGTTATTTCAGAACGGTTGCAGTCCGAGAAATAACAGACTACACCTTGGGCATAGGAAGGGCCAAAACCAAGAGGAAGGGCCTAGAAAAGGCCTCAACAGCTAGTTGACACTTGGCATGCTAGAAAAAGAAAGAAAAAGAAAAGAAAAAGGTGGGAGAATAAGACGAGGAGTGAGAGGGAATGAGTGAGTTTGGACTAGCACAAGTAGGGACTGGCACAAGTAGGGACTGACAGGCTACTGTTCAGAAATGGAAAAGAAAAGAAGAGAAAAGAGAAAAGAGAAAAGAAAAGGAAAAAGGGCACTAACAGTAAAAAACGGCCACTTGGGGAAATACATACGTGACCAAATTACATCCTGGGATATGGCGGTTGCAAAGTATCTTGATTTTCTCTTGATTTCACAAAGAAAATCAAGAAAAATCAAGGCCTCATGCAACCGAGATACAACGGATTGCATGAGGGAAGGGAAACACATGTTTTAGGTGCATCCGGAGCCAACATTGAGTCTGAATGCACTTGGAAGTTGGCCGTTTTGTTTTGTTTCAGTTTAGGGCAAGTTGTGGGGCCATAGGGCTACGGAAAACGCCACCATAGCAGTCTGAGAAATAACGGACTGCATGGGGGTGCCTAGGCCAAAAGAAAAAATGGCCTTGACACACGCAAGATACTAGAAAAGCTTGTCTTGGACTTGGGTAAATAGAGATAGTAAATGGTGATCGCGAGATGGTGGATCTCGCGACCGAAATCGCGGCACTTGAGGCACATGGGAAGGGGAGATTGGGGTTGCCGGGGGACAAGGGAGCCCCAAACAAAAATTGGACATCACCGGGAACGATGCCGGACCCAAATAAAAATAGTTGAAAATTGGGATATGCGCCGACGGGACCACCACCGGGACTAGAGAATGAGACTAGCATGGGAGAATGGCGGGGAGTTGAGTTGTTCCAGGATAACCATGAGCCAGCAAAAGAGAATGATCATGCAAAACAAGTGGCGACGTCAAGATCAAGATCTTGACGAGATCAAGATCTTGACGGTGTAAAATATTAGCCACGGTTGGTGCAAAAACTGAATGAGCCAAGAAAGGGGGTGCTAGGAGGCAAAAAAGGAGAGGAAAAGTGTGAGGGGAGGACTGCCCATCAGTCCGAGATATCTCAGACTAGCCAGGCATAAGAAAATAGAGCCCCACGGGGCTCTATACAGAAAATAAGCTGCCAAGGAAAAATTGCAGCAAAAGGGGGCCCAAAATTGAGGAAAAAAAGGCAAACTGGAGCCCCCATGAGTATAGGGGGCTTCATTGTTGTAATCCGAGATATAACAGTCAACTGCTGGGTATAAATCTAGCCATGAATGAGGATCTAAGGCCTAAAAAAGAGGGTGCACAATTGCTTGACATTTGTCACAGCAGAAAAAAAATAATAAAAAAAAATGGAGAAAATGGAGGGAGAATGAGATAAAGGGGGAGAAAAGAGTGGCGGAGAATGTGCCGGCCAGTTGGGACTGGCACAGTAGGGACTGACATGTCCGTACTGTGACCTCATACCTCCAGATTTGGTGGAGGGCTATCCGGATTGCAGAGATATGCCCTTGGGGCATTATCTCAGCAATATCTGAATTGAAAAGGGCAAAAATGAGAGAAAATGCAAAAAGGAGTTGGTCGTTTTTATTGTGGACCATGGATCTGAGATCAGATCTCATGGAGGAGAGCATATGGCCGCAGATCTCATGGAGGAGAGCATATGGCCGCTTTTTGTGAGACCAACTCAAACGGCCAACCCCGGAATGAGTTGGCAACCCAAAATGGAAAGAAACAAAAGAGGGAAAAAAATGAAATTGTGTATATGGCCCAAGAAGAGGGCCAAATGCACCAAAAATTGAAAAAGTGAGCTTAGGGGCTCAAAATTGAAGCAAGGACCACTTGGGGGTAGCTCGTAATTTTTTGCCCTTGGATCTCAACCAGATCCAAGGCTGAGATTGCACCAAGGCATGAAAAAATATCTCGGCCTACCCAAAATGGGGTAGAATCAGCAAAAATCGAGAAAAAGGCACACAAGGTTGCCCCTTGGGCATTTGGACTCAAGGGGGCAACATTTGAAAAAGGAAAAGAGACTTGAGGAGGCCCAAGGGGCAGTCCGAGTTGGTACCAACCACTCGGACTGCATGTACTTCGCCAAAATAAGGCCCATGTGCCCCAGAGAGACCTTGTGGTAAAAATTGGCCATGGGGGTGCCTCGGTTCACTTTGAGGCACATGGGGAGGCCTATGGGCTGGCCGGTGTGCTGGTTTCAGCCTACATAAGCTGAGAGAGCAGTCCGCCACACTCACATTTGCATGAGGAGTGCTCATGCTGCCCAAGTGAGCTCATGGGAGCACTTTACTCTATTGGAGTGAGAGGAGGGGAATCGCTGCTAGTTTGGAGGCTTGGAGAAGACTGTAGGCTAGTAAGAGTAGCCATTGGAGCTAGTGACAGTGGTGTTGGCCCAAGGAGGTGGTCCGCCATAGCCCCCAGGTTGTGGGAGAGAGAGAGAGGCTTGGAGGATCCCATGTAGCCCTCCTAAAGGGGAGGACTCCATAGCCTTGGTAGTGGGAGCTTGCCATAGCCAGGGAGAGACTGAAGGAGAAGGTTGGTGAGGGTTTGAGGGAGAAGGAAGCCATAGCCAAGCAACAAGGAGCTTCATCAAGATTGACACTTCAAACTCCAAGGCAGTAGAGGAGGTGAGTAGGAAAGGGGGCGAAAATTTTTCTCTTCTTCTTCTTCTTCCTCTTTTTTTTTTTTTTTTTTTTTTTTTTTTTTTTTTT
>BFEA01000497.1:565786-579402 GCA_003427395.1 Chara braunii | reverse complement strand
CACACACACACACACACACACACACACACACACACATATTGACTTACCATGAGGGCACGGGTGCGCAGCCCGTAGTTTGTATATGCTTGATTGATGTGTATGTGTGTATGTGTGTGTGTGTGTGTGTGTGTGTGTGTGTGTGTGTGTGTGTGTGACCCGGACCCAGACAACGCATGTTCGGGAACCGGACGCATGTCCGGTTGGGTCCAAACGTCTGGACTTCCGGACACATCCGGACCTCTAGACATGTATGGTTCCGAACGGTCTGGACCGGTAAGCAGGTCCGAAAATGTCCGGACCATTAAAAAAAAGAAAAAAAAAAATCTGAAAAAAAAGTATGTTATGCAGAATAACAATACAAACCACTTTTGCCTCAGAGTTAAGTCAGAATTCCTAACCAAACTTGAGTTAAAAGTAAAAAACTATAAAAAAAACTTTAAAAAAATAATGAATTATTAATAATTGAAAAAATGGGTATGTCTAATAAATTATTATAGAGATACACCATGTATGGACCCCCCGAAAAAACAAAAACGGGCCTGAAAAAACCCAAAAACAATTTTGGGGGCTCGGCTCCTCGGTGGGGAAGGGTCCGAGACCTTTTTTTTTTTTGAAATTTGGCAGATCCGGATCTCAAGGACCGGACGTCTGAAGTCCGGACTGAATCCAGACCGTCTGGACGGCGGTCCGGACGTCCGGATCATAGCCATGGTTCGTACGGATGGTCTGTAATAGGTGGCATGACCCGCAGGGGCCTCAGAAGTCCACCGTTTCGCTATCTAGTCTAGGATCAAAAAGATACCGGACAGTTCGCAAAGTTACAGATGTCGTAGAGCGACTGATTGTTGCCCCTGGTGTGAGGTACGATCCGCAAGTTCTCCTCACAACTTATTTGCGATGTATGCCCACAAATGTCAAAAATAAGTTGGTTGATGAGGCCTCCATAGATGTACATAACTTCGCTTCGTTCAGGAAGAAGGCCTTAGACATAGAGGCTAAGCCTAGGAGTGCCCAACAGGGACCGATAGATGGAAAAAAGAAGAAACTTCCTCAGGACTGGAGAAATAAGGGCAACCTCATGTTCGTTGACCACGACGGTCAAGCGACTGAGATTGACAACTTCTCTGACCTTGGGGAAGAAACAGAGGTAGATGGGAGTGTAGACACTTCAGATGGTGGAGTAGTTGCTCCTATCAGGGAAAAAGCTAAGGGGGCCAAAAAACAGAAGGCAAGCCAGCCCAAGGCTCAATACGACCAAGGAACACCCATATGTAATCACCTGACCAAGCACGGACAGAGGCACAACTGATTTATGAGTTTTGCTCATGGAATGAATGCCTTGCTGAGTTTCCCACTTGTTACCGAGTTCTCTAAGTCTGTGTGTGTGCATGCTTGCTGGTCTGCATGTCTGTCTGAGTGCTTGTCGGCTTGAGTGTGTGTGTGAGCCACAAGGGCATTTGATCGTTCAGTGGGCCCGAAGGGCCGGTACTTACCTGTGGCCGTGACATTGAGGATTGCAGCGGGGGAAAACACTCAAGTGGTGGGGAAAGAGGCCCGCGACACTTGAGGCAGCGAAAAACACTCTAGTAGGTGGGCCGGTACCACACCAGGTAGAGGTAGATGTGCCAGGTACTCGAGGCCGAGCAGAAGAAGACAAAAGTTGGCATTTTTAGAGGCCCAATAGTTGTTGGCTAGGTCTGGGCGGGTACCAGTCCAACCAGTTTGAGTCTAGAGCCTATACAGGCAATATCAGTGTCTGCAATGATGTCTCCCTCAGAAAGGGAGGAGGTACCGATTGCTTGGAGGCCGCGCAGCCTAGGAAGTCACTCCTCAAGAGGCGAGCAAGCCGCTAGATCTCCAGGAGGAGCCAGTTGCTCCTCCTCATTGTCGGTGTGCACGTTTGGCGACACACTGGTTGGAGTGCTGGATGGAGCAGCGTTGGCATTCAGCTGCGCTGCTGGGGAAGGAGCAAGGAGAAAGAGGAGGGAGAAGACCAAGACTAGGAAGGGGAGCGCCAAAGGTACTTACCTGGCTATGGTAATTGCCATCTTCATCACCTTGGTGGGCGCTGCAGCAGGAAGGCCCCGTTGGGGCAGAGCTACACCAAGAAGCTTCGAGGCAAAGTCAGGCATGGCGGCCTGAGCTAGAGCAGCCCTAGCTGCTTTGTTTTGTCCTTTGGACAGCAGGGCGATGCCCTGGTCTTCTTCCATAGCCTCAGCCTATGAGAGTGAAGAGAGAGAGGGGTGGCCATGGCTATGGTGGACCTCAAGTGATACCTGTAGTAGAAGATGGAATCGGACATTGATTATGGATCAGCCATTCAACATTGTTATCATTATTCTTGTTGGAATAAGAGGGGAGAAGATAAGGAGGAGGAGAGTGGTTGGCGAAGAAGAAGAGCACGCTGGTGTACATCATCTTCTTCTTCTTTTTCTTACCCTCCCTCTCCTCTCAAGTTCATTCATTTCTTTTTGCAAATGGACGACATTGTACTTTCTGATGAAAGTGTACGTGTACTTCGAAATTGGCCAGGATCATAACATTGGTGTCAGAGCGAATTCTACTTGTTGGTGAGAGTTGACTTATCCACCCTAACCCTAACCTATGTGGTTAAGGCTAACCACTTACGGTTAGGGTTGGTCCGAAGTCGAAAGTGGGGCAGCGTGGGTTAGGGAAGCTGCCCCCACCTGGTTAGGTCGTGTTGGGTCGGCACTGAACCTGACCAGGTTGATTGAGAGTGAGTATGTGGTGGTGAGACACATCAAGAGGACTGCATGCGACAAGTTGAGAGAGGCGATAGGGAGAGGCACTCGCACCTGGAATCTGACCTAAGGGAGACACTTGGTGACTTGAGGGTGTCCCTCAAGTAGGCGATCTTAAGGGAGGTAGCCATTCTGCATCTACGGATTGCAAGTTGCTACTTTGTTTTTCAACATCGGCGGGGGATCCGGCGTTGCACTTTGGTGTTGGAGTCAGACCCTCCTACATGATAGGACACTAGTGTAGAGGTAGCGAATAGGGTTAGGAGGACCATATGACAAAGGGGGGTGAGTTATACTTCATCTCAGAGTCCAGACCACTCAGGTAAGTGTTGTGCACCAAAGGGTTGCCCACATATGCGTGCATGGTATTGTTTATCCTGTTGGGGTACTTCTTGGTCTTTTTCCTACTCCTTTGAAGTCTTTATTGTGTGCATTGGTGCGCAAACTGCTTACTAACCTGATGAATGTGGAAATGAAGTATCTTGCTTTGAATGCCATATCTTTTTGTAGTGCTTTGTCTTTTCATTCTAAATGGATGTAGTCTATAGGTTCTCTCTTGAAGTTGAAATTTGTCTTTCAGTACGCTAGAGGCAGAAAGCAGAACCTTGCAGTACTCTTCTTGCTTGGGACTTCGTCGCGACCTACCTGGGACCCATTGGGACTCAGTGGGACCAGGCCCAAACAAGTAGGGCCCCTTGGACCCAAATCTGTTGACGCAGTGTCACTCTCTTTTCTGTCCGGAATATGTTACTCTTGTTTTTATTAGAGCACTCGCTGCCGAGGGGATCTCGGTTGAGATGTTTTGTCGCACTGATGATGCACAATTCAATGCTTGACCTGCACGTTATACACCACTCAATTCTCCATTGCAGTATCATGTTACTTGTAGTTTGATTTGTTGTACACGGTGCCAATTGGATTAAGCTCGAGGGGATCTGAATGGACTAAGACGCGAAGTCAGAACTCTCTTCAGAATTCATTTTATTTTATTTTTGTTGTTGGTTGCTCTCTAGTTCAAATATTTGCCGCTCCGGCTAGGAGTTCGACCTTCGATTCTGTGCTTTCAGTATGTTTCTTTTACTGAAGTCCATTATATGCCCGTAGAGACGCGTGCACCCAGACTTGTCTTTGTCAATACTCAGCATGTGCGCAAACAAATGAGGATCAAGATGGCGACTCGGCGCCCACACAAAGCTCAGAGATAACGTGACCAAAAACGCAGTTTAGATTCAAACTTGGCTCGATCTGCTATGGCCGATCATTGTACCCCCACAACACCTTGTTCGCACACACTCAACCCTGGATCACCCTGGATGTCCCGCACACACTAATCACACCGAACACACTCATACACATACACGCACACACTCACACCTACTAACACTCTATCACTAAGCTATGGCAGCTATGGCTGCCATCCCCTACAACTAACAACACCAACGATTATGACCGCGTCTTTTTCCTCTCAACCCACTTCTCCTACGGGCACCTGCAGACCTCCGTAGCACAAGACGCTCAGGCAGCGTTTCCGCACGGCTCACAGGCAGAATGAATCCATGACTTGACGCTGCCTCTTTATTTATACTTTGGATTGTCAAAGGTCTGCCCTCGGACCCTAGACCCGAGGTGCACACAGTCCCACATGGTACTTGCTGACTTGAAAAGGTGCGACCGGGACTGGGTACCGCTGGCTGGGCTGGGTTAGACTGCCCACTTGCCCACTTGCCTATGGACTACTATCTAGGATTCACAAAGGGGCACAATAAATTGTTTTAGAAGGACCCAGTCTAACGTACGTGACCCTTCAATACTGTAGCAGCTACGACCTAAGTTGACCTTTCGGTACTATAGCAGCTACGACCCCTACCACTCCTGAGACTTCTACTCTACAAACCTACTGTTCGAGACCCGACGACCACGCTACCTACAACAAGCAAACAAACGACTTTCAAGACACAGGTCGCGGGTTCAAGCTCACACGGGTCAATTGATACTGTACATGGGTAAGGGCGAGGCCTAGGGATTGAGCCCTGGGAACTGCACCCGCTATCGTAAAGGTGAAAACCGTTTCACTCCTGCCGGCCTAAATTGGAGGTCCTTCGAGAAGACTTCAAATGAAGGCAGGACCTTCACCTTTCCTTTCTCTATCGTCGGTGTGCACTATGTCGGGAGTGGTCTCTAAAACCTCTGTTCATGTGAACCACCAGTCGTCCTCGGGTTCCTGATAAGCGAATCTGACTTTGTACTGTTTCTGGGGACGACCCCTACCCCCGGTTCTGAACACATCCTCTTCCACAATGTGGTCTATGTCATATGCGCCATCCATGTCCAACGGAATCATTGGCCAACGTGATGGGAACTGCTGACTGGTGACGCAGGGCAACAACTTTGATGTGTGGAAGACGGGGTATGTGTGGAGGTGTGCTGGTATCTCTATCGTGTAGGATGGTCCGTCCTCTCCACCTTTTACTTCTAGGACAGGCCACGGTCCCCTGTGCGCGGGTAACAACTTTTGTGAGATGTTCTCTTCCGGCGCGAACTCCTTGTACTTGATCCAAACTAAATCTCCTACTTGGAATTGCGATGGGCGACGATGCTTATTAGCTTGCTCTATCATCTTATGCTGAGCTTTTCTTAGATTCTCGGTCATCTTCACGATTTCTTTCTCACGTTGCAGCACAAACTCTCTAGTTTCGGGTGGCAGTCTCTGTACCTGGTCACAATTTAGTCCTTCAAACCGCCTGCGAGGTCTAAAGGACTTGTGCAACTCATTAGGAGTTTTCCAGGTAGCTAAGTGAACACTACTGTTGTAGGCGCTAGCTACCTTAGGGAGCATCTCATCCCAGTTAATTTGATCTGGTCTAATGTACATCCTGAGTATCTTCTGCAGGATCTTATTCATTTGTTCAGTCTGACCGTTAGTCTCTGGGTGATGGCCACATGCCATCAACCACGTTGAGCCATAGACTCTCATAAGCTCCTGCCAATGCTGACTAATTAACCGCGTGTCTCCATCACTAACTATGGACAGCGGAATACCATGCTTGCTTACCCAAGCGTCAAAAAACTTTTCTATCACTAACTCTATGCGTGCCTCAGAAAGCAAAGGGACAAAAACTGCATACTTGCTAAATCGATCTATGATGACCATGACTCGGCTCTTGCCATGCCTACTCCTGACCCCAGCATCCATGAAGTCAATGGAAATAGAGTCTCCAGGTCCTGATGGGATACGCAAGAGTCTGAGGAGACCCAACGGGACTTGCGTCGCAGTTTTGTTACGTTGGCATACCTTGCAACTAGCACATACTCTATGCAATCAGCTTTCATGTCAGGCCACTTGTAGGCACGTGTTAGGTTGGCCAGTGTGTTTTGCCAACCGAAATGCCATTCTGTGTCGTGGCATTCCCCTAAGAACAGACTATGGATCTCTTCGTTGTTGCATAGCCGATCCACGACGTTTGTCTTCTCAAACAATAGCCCATTAGTAGTGCAGTAGTCAGGTTCACTGGCAGGGTCCTTCTTGATTCTCTCGAGGAGGTCACTGTAGATAGGGTCCTGCGCGTACACATCTACGACTTTCTATTGTAAGTCGGACCCTATATCCAGATAGTGAACTATAGCTCCAAAGTAGTCGGCTCTTCTACTAAGCGCGTTTCCAACCACATTATACTTTCCTTTGACTGGCTTGAGCTCAAAGGCAAACTGATCTATCTTTGCGGCCCACCTAGCAAGCTTAGGTGCCATCTTGGCCTGCATTTTCAGCCACCTCAATGTCTCGTGGTCTGAATAAACTTTGAAGTGCCTCCCAAAGTAAGTAATGTCTCCAGTGATCTAGTGCTTGCCTGAGAGTGTAGAGTTCCCTCTCATAGGTGAATGTCGCTACCTTCTCTGAAGGCAACCTAGCGGACATGAACTCTATGGGTCTATACCCATTGCCATCGTCTTGCTGTAAGACATCACCAATACCATACTGACTCGCATCAGTAGTAACAACAAAGGGTAAGGATGGGTCAGCTACCTTGAGGACTGGGTATTCTATCAAGGCCCGCTTCAACTTTTTCATGGCCGACAAACAGTCTTGGTCCCACTTCCATATTGCCTCCTTCTTTAGCACTCTGCGAAGGGGAGCAACAATTGTGGAGAAGTTTCTTATGAGCTTCCTTTAATAGTTACCCAATACTAAGAACGACCTCAACTCTATGAGTGTACAAGTAGTTGGCCATTCTCTGATCGCTGCGATCTTGTTGTCCTCAAGCTTTATGCCATCACCATCTAAAACGTGGCCCAAGTACAAAATCTCTACCTTGGCCCATTCGCACTTCTTTGCGTTGATCTTGAAATTTTCTTCGCGCAACTTTTTCAAGATCTGCCTCAGATGAGCCTCGTGCTCCTGGAGGGTCTTGCTAAAAATCAAAATATCATCTAGGTAAACAACTACAAATCTATCTAACCACGACCTGAACAAATCATTCATACAACGTTGGAATGTGGCCAGTGCGTCCAAAGGGCATCACTATAAACTCATAGTGCCCGTACCTAGTCCTAAACGCCGTTTAGTACTGATCATCAAGGTGAACCTCTATCTCATGGTACCCTGGCTTCAAATCTATCTTGGAGAAGTACTTGCAGCCCTGCACCCGATCCAGCAAATCATTGACACGGTGCAGGGGTTCTGCATTCTTCACTGTAACGGCGTTGAGACCCTATAATCAATGCACATTCTAAGCTCTCCCTCTTTCTTCGGGACAAAGAGAACAGGTGTTCCGAATGGAGACGAACTGGGCCTAATCCACCCCTTTTAGAGGAGCTCATCTAACTGTCTGCGCAACTCCTCTAACTCCTTGGGCGACATCCTATACGCTGCTCCCTTGGAAGTCTTACTGTCAGGTTCTATCTCAATGCCGTGTTGGATGGGACGCGGAACAACTCCTAATAGATCTGCATACTCTTCCAGCAGTTTGGCAATAAGGGGGTTAGTCGATTCCTCTTTCTTAGGCTTAGTGTCAGGCCTAACATAGGCCACAAAGACCTACTCTTTAAACTGTTCTTGACTAATCGCGCGAACACGGTAGCACTGAAACAACAATGTGCCAAAGAGTTGTTTACTCCTGACACATGGAACAGGCGGGCATTCTTGACAACACCTGAAGGACTAGGAAGACTACACTCATGCTCTCCCAGGTGCAGTGTGGCTCCTGCTGCCTCTCCCAGTTCATTCCTAAGACCATATCAAACGGGAGATTGCCTTCTATGAGGAGAGTCAGGGAATGGAAAACTCTCTCTACCTTCCCATCTTTCTCTAGGCGGAAAGTACGCCTCAACTCCGTCAACGTAATCCTCGATTCGCATCGTGCGATTATCTGCGAGGATGCTGACTATGGGTTCATCTAGCTTCTGGACTTTCAAATTCAACTTCATCTTCTTCAGCGCTTTACGACTAATATAGCTACGGGTGGCCCCTACCCTACCTCTAAAGACTTCTACATCTACTAACAGCAGTTGCCCTTTTCCATCTTTCTTCATCTTGGCCCACGCTGGTATTCTCTCTCTCAACTCTTCTACCAGTCCTGTGAGGGAAGCGCCTAGACAGACTCTAACACAAGCAGTCTCTGCATAGCTAACTAGACGCAAGCCAACAACCTTTGCCGTAGAGACATGTGGGTTGGGAGTTTCTATTTGGCTCGCGCTGTCGAGCGCATCGGTCTCGCGCAGAGCGGGACCGTCCCGGTCACGTCACGCAGGAGTTGGTCTACTCGCGATACACAAGGAGCTTCCGCAAGCCGCTCCGACCGAGTGCGCCAGCCATATCTCTCGCGAGCCCCTACGTTAGGATAGGGCCAACGCGAGGTACAACTTTCCTCCACCTGTGGGAGTTGTCACCTCCCTTAGATGGGCGTATCCCCGTCGAGCTACCAATCCACAGTACGAAAGCTAATCAGTTGCAATCGCAGAGGTGGACCAGCCGAGGGCGTTTCTCGTATGCTGTAGCATAGAGGGTACGCGCGGTCCCACGCTTCTATCGGACCCGCACGCGAACCGACGCACTGGGGTTGAAGTCCCAATCGCGACTCGTCGTCGGTCGGCTAGGACGCATCCTACACATCACGCGTTACACCACACTTCAAACATAAAAATAAAACACACGCACACACGGAACGACACAAGACAAAACAACACAAACAATCCTAGTCCCTTCAATAGTCATCTCATAACCTTCCGACGCGGAAATCGGATAGGCGTCGCACGCGAGACTTAGTATGAAATAGTGCAGATGCAAGGCCTTCTCATATCGACTAGCAATGCATGCTTATGCAAGCGGTCGCAATGATGACGTACTATGTAGTACCCATACTCATGCGGTCCTCGTTAATCTCGAGGGTTGCATTTGACACTCAAGTGTCGGCTGATACGCGTCTTGAGGGGTTAATCTCTCGACGCTAGACAACCGCCAAGTGCGGTTGAGAAACACACCCTCTTCTGCACCCTGCGGAGAATGGGTGGTACACAGGTTTATACCTATGGTGGTAATCGTCTCTTATCGCCCTGGAGACCAGCTCCATCGTCCAGAGCCTTGAGAGAACTCAAGGGGTTTGACTTTGACAGCTGCCATGGACTACAACATCCAACTATAAATACTATAAGAAGCAAAAGTAAAAGGGAATCTCCCTTTTCTCTCAAGATATACTCTATGTACCCCTTTACGGATGGTCGTAGTAGGCCGCGAGAAATACCCAATACGTATATATGTACATATATATAGAGGGGAATAAATATGTGACGATCACTTCTCACAATCACAGTGGAATTCCTCAGCCATATATATGTATGTGATTGCAGGCAGTCAAATCCAAAGTCCAAACCGTAAACATACCTACTATCACATCAAAGATTGAACAAAAGTCAACGCACTACACGGGGTCAACTTCAACCATTCTATATACTCATACCCCTTGCTTTAGCCATTTGTCCAAACTCCCAAAATAAATACTCAGTACCTTTGTCAAATGATCATTCAATAAAGTTTGGGTGAAACCTTAATAAAACAATCAAAACCACTAGGGGTAAAGCCTTTTAGGTTGGGTAACACGAATGGATTGGAGTTGAGTAGTAAACCGACGAATCGACAACCGACCTGTTATCAGTAATAGCAGAAGATGATCCTCGTGGGATCAAGTTGAAACTAGTCCAGATCTTGAAGCAGAACAATCAAAGAGGGTCTGTATCATAAGACAGGTCAACGCCCAAGTTAAATCGTCAGTGTATGGAGAATGAATCTCCATAGCACATTCGTACTTAAAACTATCTGTCAACTAAGACTAAGTTTACCCCTAAGTCAGTGTCCAAAGAAAAGGTAGACATTTGGCAGAGTCTCCCCCATACAGAGTGGATTGTCAGTATTGCCACCTGTCAAAATATAATCTATCTCCTCTAAACCAAGAAAATTTCGGCAATGCTTCCCGTAGGATAAGTGTCCTTTCATAATTTATATTAGCTTAAATATGAAAACTGAAATAATATTCAACTCTGGAAAGTCAAATTTCGTGTAACTCACTGAATTAGTAAAAATTTGGGCAGCATCTCCTTTAGAAAAGTAGACTTCGCAGATTTATATTAAGTCAAATAAGAACTCAAAGTAAAATTTGAACTTAGCCAAGACAAAATTTAACTAACTCCTTAGATTTGTAAAAATTTCGGCAACGCTTCCCGTAGAGAAAGTAGCTTTCCAAAATTTATACAAAGCTAAGTCAAAAATCTAGAAATAACTTTGAATCCCCAAAGTCCAATTTTGTCTGACATTATGAATTAGCAAAAATTTAGGCACCACTCCCTTTAGAAAATGAGACTTTCCAGATTTTTACAAAGCCATATATAAAATTTAGACAAGCTCAACTTTGAAAAGTCGAAATCTGACGAGAACTCCTTGGTTTTGTAGAAATTTCGACAGCGCTTCCCATAGAGAAAGTAGATTACCAAGATTTATACAAGACCAAGTATAACAAAAGATCCTAGAAAATGCAAGAATTGACCTAAGTAAAAAAAAACTTAGCTCAGAAAATGCAGGAATTTGAACCAACTCCTATGGCTCTAGCACGTGGCGAGCAACTAAAGCAACTGCCTATCAACTAAAACTCAGACGAAGTAGTGATCTTACTCAGCCACATGCAAAGCCAAACCACAAAGGTAAGTACTATCGCCATCCCCAAAGTTAATTGCGTCAAACAATAGTTCATAATCTTTCAATGATTTATCCCTTATACCCAACTTACATAAGGCATAAACCTAGACCATCCAATCTTATGGAAACCTGTCTAGCTCAGCCATTGAATATACACAAACATAAGGCACTACAATTTTCTCTTCCTTGGGCATATGACTAGGCTGTCCAACCTAATCACCCTGAACTGTTTAAGTATCCAATTTATATATAATTATCTGCACTTAGTCTTTTAAGGTAGCATATGACTGGACCGATCATCTTAGATCAAGGTTCAACCTGCCCCTTCTTACCACAAGTTTATTCTTAATTCATACTCTCTTCAGTTGGTGATAAGCTATAGTCAGACCATCCAATTTTATGGAAAAATGTCTGACTAGCCTGTTCATAAATAAAAATAGTATAAATATAAAAATAAGTTTATCCCTTTGGTTATAACATGTGCTTGGCTCCAGACCAGACCACCCAATCTTATGGGAACCTGTCCAATCCTTTGCCTGAATTCCCCTCAGAATAAACAAAAGAGTCAGAGCCATCCAATCTTATGGAACATGCTGAACTCTTTTTCAAAAACCAATAAACACGAGAAAACCCAAGGAAAACAAAACAACCAAACCATCCAATCTTATGGAAAAATGCTTGGTACCTGAAAGTCAAGCACAGACAGCCCTCGCAAGTCGAAGCAACCAGACCACCCAATCTTATGAGAACCTGTCTGGTCCTTTAGGCAATCGAAAATAAACATAGCACTGGGCCCTCCAATCTTATGGACACTCTCCCAGCCTTTGGTTGACCCAGTCAGACACAGGCAATACAACTTTCTTCCCACCTTTTTCCCCAGATGCAACCCTTTTTCACAATCTTCTTTAAGTCAAACAACAAATCTGAAACTGAAATTGCACAAACATTCCTTTATTAAGTCCGATTTGTGTCCTAAAAGCCAATCTTAAAAGTCAAAGTAGGGGTGCAGACCATATACTTACTCAAACTGTACAAGGATGTACAAATATGGGTTATAACTGGGTTTATAGAGGGGAGGCAATGGTTACCTCACAATTCTCTGCCTCAAGAACTCCTCCTAAGTTCCAGCAGAGCTCCTGCAATCGTGGGCAGACTCCCCACAGAGTCTTGCTGCGGTCCTACGGGTTGCAATCCCGCCTGCCGCCTTTCTCTCAGAACCGGACTAGACTTAGATTAAGAAGGACAGAAGGAGGGGTTTCAGACTCTCGAGATACAAGAGGGGGACTGACTCAACTCCCAGGAGAGGGCCTTGTTATCTTCATGCGGCTGAGGGCCCCGCAATGATGGCCAGAACGCAGCAACAGTTTGGTCAAAACGAAGTCAAACTGTAGGCTGTTGACTCTCTGGCAACCATCCAAATTGCAGCAATAAGCCCCTTCTATAGAGGTTAGCCACTCTTTGAGACTGCAACATCTTTTCCCTCATTCGATTGGCTGTAGTAGCACAATGGTTGCTACTGGAGTTGAACTCCCGTTTGCAATTCAACACTTTCAAGTATGCGCTGTCGAGCGCATCGGTCCAGCACCGCACAAGGCAGCGCGGGACCCTCCCAGCCGCGTCACAGAGGAGTCGGTCTTACTCTCGTCGCAAATGCATATGGAGCTTCCGCAAGCCGCTCCGGCCGAGTGCGCCAGCCATACCTCTCGCGAGCCCCTACGACAGGACAGGGCCTACGCGAGGCACGGCTTACCTCCACCTTACGGGAACTGTCACCTCCCTTCGGTGGGCGCATCCCCGCCGAGCTACCAGTCCACAATACTAAAGCTAATCAGATGCAATCGCAGAGGTGGACCAACCGAGGGCATTTCTCGTTCGTTGTAGCATAGGGGGTACGCGCGGTATTACGACTCTATCGAACCCGCACGCGAACCGACATCTTGGGGGGCTGAGGTCCCAAGCGCGACTCGTCCCCGGTCAACTAGGACGCATCCCATACGCCACGTGCACACCACTCTAAAGAACATAAAAATAGAAACACACATACATACATATATGCGAAACGACACCAAACAAACAACGCGACAACGCTCCTAGTCCCTTAGTAGCCATTTGTTACGATCCTGGCCAATTTTGAGATCCACAATCATCAGAAAGTACAATGTTGTCCAATTGCGAAAAAAAATGAATAAACTTGAGCCCAATGTCGTCCAATTGCAAAAGAAATGAAAAAACTTGAGAGGAGAGAGAGAGAAAGAAGAAGAAGAAGAAGAAGAAGAATTAAGAAAGAAGAAAGAGATGATGTACTCCAGCATAGACTAAAGACAAAGCTCTTCTTCTTCGCTCCACAACCTCCTCCTCTTTATTTCCTCCTCTCTTATTCAAACACTAAATAAACAATAATAATGTTGAACAGCTGAACCAGAATCAATGTCCGAATCCCACTTCTACTGCAGGCACAAGATGAGTTCCACCATAGTCATGGCATCCCTTCTTCTTCCTCCACATAAAGGCCGAGTCTATGGCGGACTACTGAGGTTTCAACCTCCGGTGCGAAGGACAACCCCAAGCAGCTACACCGCTGCCTTTCTTCAAGGTCATCACCCAGCAGCTATACCGCTGCCCACTCAACCGCCATGCCTGACTCTGTCCGAGCTTCCTTGATGCGGCACTACCCC
>BFEA01000497.1:543192-553768 GCA_003427395.1 Chara braunii | reverse complement strand
TGAACAGGTTGCACAACTACTTCTCTCTTCATTGGGCATATGACTAAGCCATTCGTCTTAGAAACAATGCTTAGTCGCCCTGATCTGTTTAATAGTCTAGTTATATATATCTTTCTGAGTTTAATGTTCAAAAGTGGACGTAGGACTGAGTTATTCGACTTAGAAACAATGCTCAACCGGCCCAGGTTACCTCCAGTTATAGCTCTTTAATTATACTCTCTTAATTTATGATAAGGCTATAGTCAGACCATTCGTCTTAGAAACAATGTCTGGCTAGCCTTGTTCTTATAAGCATATAGATATAGAAATATAGAGAGTCTTATTCCCTTGTTCATGTTAAAATCATAGGGCCTCAGACTTAGACCATTCGTCTTAGAAACAATGTCCAGTCTTTGGCCTGAACCTCCCTCAGAATAAAACAACCAAAATAGTTAAGTCATTCGTCTTAGAAACAATGCTCGACCCTCTTTTCTCAACACTGAAAAAAGCAGAGTACTCTAGGTCAAGACCCAGAGACTGTTCAGAAACCACCCAAAAAGCAAACAGCGGCCAGACCATTCATTCGTTTTAGTAACAATGTCTAGTCCTTAAAGTTTTCACAGTCAATACTCCAAAAAGAAACAACAACCAGACCATTCCTCTTAGAAACAATGCCTGGCTGTGGAGAAAACAAGTCAAGAAACACAGCGACCAGGCCATTCGTCTTAGAAACAATGCTTGACCCTTTAAGACCCTTTCAACCTCAAACATAGTTGCCTTCCTCCCACCTTCCCCCTGATGCAACCCCTTTTCTCACAATCTGCTGCGCATGCATTCCTTTACTTAGTCTGGTGCGTGTCCTGAAAGTCAAACGCAAAGTCAACATAGGATACATGCAGTATACTCAATCAAAACATAGCAAGAAGTACAGATAGGGGTTATAACTGGGTTTGTAGAAGGAGGTGGAAGATTACCTCTCAATTCCCTGCCTCCAAAACTCCTCCCGAGTTCCGGCAGAGCTCCCGCAATCGGTGGGCTGACTCCCCACAGAGTCTTGGTGCGGACCTACAGGTTGCAATCCCGCCTGCCGCCTTCCTCTCGTAACCAATAGACTAGACTGAGAGTTAGAAGGGTAGAAGGAAAGAAGACGCTCCATCTATTGGTGGGGAGCATCACCTGCTCGAAACCGGGTCCAACGTCCCTTAAATACATCATCTCAGCGAGGTACAAGAGGGGGACAAACTCAACTCCCAGGAGAGGGCCTTGTTTCCTTCTACCGCCGGAGGGCCCCGCAATGGTAGCCAGGACGCAACAACAGCTCGGTCAAACAACATCAAAACTACGAGTTGTTGACCCTCTAGCGATCCTCCAACCTGCAACGAAGACTTTCTCTTTGCAGCCCGACCTCTCCCCCTGTGTTCTATACGAAGCCTGACCAAACCGTGATAAAACCCAGACTAAATACCGAGCGCACACCATTCGCGTGCAACAACAATGGGCATTAGCCTAACAACATAAAGTTTCTGCACGTTACTTCACGAAAGTCGCAACGGTCAAACGTTGTCGGGCGTGGCAATCAACGCATGGCAGCAACAGTCCTCTTCCTTCATAGCATACTAGTAGCGGATCTCAGAAGACGCCTCCCTTACCGTGACAGAAGCTAGCCGCTCCTCAGGCCAATAACGACCATGCACCTCTACCCATTGAACTGAGGAAGACTCTCAGTCTGTCAGCCCTGGCCACACTTGCGATAGGTGGGTTTGCCCGCCGCTGCCTGTCTTCTTGTTACTCTTATCTCAATGACACTTCTCAGCTCCTCTCAAGTATGCAACAAGACTGCCTCTTACGGTGGAACGTGGGGGATACAAGGTAATACTGATTCCCTCATTCGGCCAGGTAAGTGCGCTTACCCCACCTAATACTCTCAGCCTGCTCATCTGCCTGAACGTGATTAAGTACACCACTCCTCGTAGAGACTGGATCTTCCTTCAAAACACAGGAAGACTCATCACACCTCCATTGCCAAAACTAACTTTGGAAACGCGCTCGCCCGCATTCATGTACGAAGGCCAGACTGGCGCTGCACAATACCACCACCATGGCCGCCAACTCCACGAGGTCGGACTGTATGGCGAAGGTAATCAACGGGGCGACACTTCAGTGACAAGAAAAGACGAATCCTGCTACTACAAAGGAGGGGACCACCTCGTTCATAGAAGGAGCCTACAGTCGAGGAGGAGCGACCGCGTTGGTCAACGGCGACACCCGCGATGAGAGGGACGATCGCTCACATCAATATAGCGATCGCTAGTTCGGACGACGTCATACTACTCGCTATGTGTGCCGTATGAGAATGAATCTTCCGCAAGAACGCGGACAGATGCATTATCTTCTGTAGAAACCCGTTTTACCTCCAACCTGCTCACCCAAGAGCCAATCCGCCTTTACTACGTAACTCGCCCCACTTTAACAAGTCATTTTTGCTTCTTAACTCACGCGATCCCGTGCAGGATCGAGGAAGATCTCCGCTTTTTTATCCTTGCTATAGCTCGTCTCCGCCATACCTCCGCGCGGTCCTTTTCTCTTTCAACTTCCATCTTACTAACCCATTGCTAAAACTAACACTACCATTAGGCTCGCCCATGCCCAAAACCCCTAGATAGATCCTTACTCCATCTGATTTCGCTTGTGAATCAGCGAGATGTGTGTTTTTGCGTTCCTTCTTCCTTGCCTCCGCCATCTCTCCGCACAACTCATCATCCCACTAACTCCCTCTACACTAATTTTCGTCTAATTCTAACATCATATTCGGGGTCGCCCACCCCGAGAACCTCGGAATACTGCTTTTACTCGGCTGATTCTATCAAGAATCGTTCGAGTTTTGTACTTCCCACTACGTCACAACCCGCTTTCTCTGCCATCTCCGCCCTTATCTTTGCGCGCCTCCCCCTGTCTCGGCTCCCTGTCTCGATTCAGTCCATCGATCCCATCACCCTGTCGGTCTCGTCTCCGCTCCCAGTTTCAGCAGCACCTAGTGTCGCGGCCTCCCGTCCAGCTTCACCCTCTTTCCTTGTTGAGCTGCGTTGTCGGCCCGAATACCCTTACAAGGGTATTTGGGCACAATTTAGCATCTCACAGAAGGTGGGTTTTCAGCAATATCCGAGAGAGTGTCCCATTTTGGAGTGACCACAACCAGTTCTTAGATGTTGGGAGTGGCGCTCGCTTTTGGATCTGATTAGAGAGTGTGTGGACGTGCACTTTGAGGGCATGCGCGGTACTTAGGCGGGCGTTTGAGCTACACCTGTGCCTATTGGGGTGAACTCGAAAAAGGGTGTGAGAAGGCTACAGTAGCCCACGCGGAGCGGTTTCGTGTCCGAGACCCGCTCTTGGGCAGTCTGGGCTGAGGTCTAGCCATTGAATCCGCTTGGCTTACTAACCGCAGCACTAGGATCAGTGAGGTGCAAAGTGCGGGATTTCCTAGGCCTACCAGGATGTTGGTCAACGGTAGAAGCCGCGGGCGGCACCATATCGGGGTTTTCCCGACGCTTAGGTGGTAAAAGTATAGTTTTCGAGGAAGGAAGCCTAGTGAGGAAAATGGAGTTGCTAGGTGACGGCACACTTGTGCTGCATGCGCGACGACAGCCAAAGGGAAAAAAATACCCCATCATGCAGCAGGGGCCGGTGCGTAAGAGCCGAAGACGCGATCGGTGTGCCAAATCACGGCCTAAGTACAGTCCGACAGGCCTAAGCCTGAACCGGAAGTTTTTATAAGCAAGACTGTGCCTGTTACCTCCAGGCTTGGGCTTAGCCCTATAGGATACGACCTTTGACTGATACTACGAAGACCCGGGATCGAGGCCAGCAGTCGGCAGCGGAGGAGCAAAGGAGCGCCATGGAGGAAAGCTGAGGGGTTGAGGGTCCCGCATGACTATCCCCCTTAGTTTTGCTGGGGAGTCCGACTACGGGCCCGATGGGCAGGGCCGAGGGCAGAGTCCGACGATCCTTCCCCTTCCTCGACCACTCTCGTGAAACCTAAATTTTTCATACCTTTTTTATTTTTATTATTATCTATTTTATTATTATTTTATTTTTTTGGGACACAGCCCGGTGCCGGTACCAGGACTGGCCGTGGACCCAAGAGCCTAGCTCAGTGGGTACACCCATGAAATGTTGGAATACAGACCTCAGTTCAAATTCAGATGATGGAACCTGATGAGTAAAACCAGGTAGTTTTGAATTGTCGAGGGCCGGTCGGCCCGCCGGTGATGTCCCAAGGCTACTGCCCTGTTATGGTCCTTCGGGACATCCGTTAAAATCGGAACGATACAGGGAAGATTATCATGGCCCCTACGCAAGGATGACACGCATAAATTGGGGAGGGGGGCCGACTTTGTCTTTTGTCGTTTGCATACGATGCTTATCTTAGTTATGCTGCTATTCGAGCAGGCCAGTCACCGAAAGCGCTGCGCTATGTGGAGAAGGCATGAAGCGGACGAGAGAGATGCGAGAAGGACGGGAAGTTGAGACCGCTGACCGATATAGTATACGGCCGCTAGCTGCCAGGTGCGCTAATAGGGGGAGCGGAATACCGTTGGCATAGGCGACGAGAAGCACAGCAGCCAAGGCAAGGAAAAGGGGGGAAAGAGGTGAGAACACAGAACTAGGAAAGAGGGGGTGAATCTGGCGCAGACCAGTGTCGTGTGTAGTCGAAGACTGAGGTGGTGTAGAAGACGAAGAAGGTGACGGGGAGGGGCTAGTGTTGGAGAGCTCGATCATTCCTTGGCGGAATAAGGCAAGACAACGTGCAACTCTGATGTTCCTTGGCCAGGCGACGATAGTGGTAGTGATAGTTTATGTGTTAGAACATTAGAGAGAGAGTTAGGATAGAAACGAGGCGCGCGAAAAAGAAGAGAGAGTGGGTATGGTGGAAGAAGGAAACAAAGCATACTTGCAAGCGCACGCCGTGCGGGCGGTTCCCTACGTGCGGCGCACGCACCCAACCGATCCTGTGCGGCGCACGGCATGTGCGGGGAACGACCCGTCACCCCCCTCAAAAAAAAAAAAGGCCGGGGTCGAAACGGTGCATTTGAGGTCCCCCCCCAAAATTATAAGCAAGATGAACAAAAAAGTTACAGGAGTACTGCCTCACCTTGCTCCTCCTCCCTTCCTCATCCTCCATGTCTCCTCCTCCCTTCTCCTTTTCGTCTCCTCCTCCTCCTCCTCTTCGGCCTCCTCCTCCTGCCCTTCCTCATCCTCCTTGTCTCCTCCTCCTCCTCGTACTTCCTCATCTTCCATGCCTCCTCGCCTCCTTCCCTTCCTCGTGTCCTCCCCTTCCTCGCCGTCCATGTCTCCTCCTCCCACTCGTCCTCCTCCTCCTGCCCTTCCTCTTTTCCCTCCATCCATCTCTTCTCCTTCCCCATCTCGACGACGACTCCTCGTCGTCCTCACTATCCTCGTCGTCCTCCTCGTCCACATCCCCCTCTCCTCGCCATATCGCCATTTTCCTGTCATACACCCCCCCGTTCCCCTCCCACAAAAAGATAAAATAATAATAATAAAAATAAAAAACCTGCACGATTCCCCATAGGCACTCCCCACACGGAACTTTGCACGGAACTCCGCACGAAAGTGCGGCTCGTGCAGTTGCAAGTATGAAACAGAAATATCGCCCGATTCACGGTGGAATCGAGCGAAACAAGGTGCTGGACAAGGCTTGGAGGCACTGCAAGTTGGATGGCATTCACATGTTGGACGATGAGGCAACAGATTAGCCGGTGCGGGAAACAGAGGCTGCGCGGGGTTTGAAGTTTTTTCGTGGGAATGTATTTTCCCACCTTCTAGCACGATATTCATTCTCAACTTGTTCTATAGATCATGCTGCTCCGTGCGCCCGTTTTTATCATGCTCATCCAAGGGCGGGGCGCAGCCCTTGTTGTGATGGTTTCATGCTCGGCATCCTGACCACCGTCGCCTTCACGACCCCGGGAGCCCTCGTCATCGCCGCTCGTCGGCTTTGGTGCTTAGCACCTATATCCTGGTGCTCGTCTTCGTCGTCTGATGGCTGTCCTTTGTTCGTGACTTCACGTTCGCCGTCTTCGCGCTCATGTTGGCATTCAACTGTGATCCATAGTGATTATCATTTGTCCTTCTCTACGAGTATGGACGTCCTCTCTGTCGCAGCGCAAGGCTGCTGGATCGGAGGCAGAGTAGATCTGATCAGGCTGGGAGAAGGGAAGGATAAGTGAGATGGGGGAGGAACAATGACCTTCCCGTGTCCTAGTGGAAGATTCATCATCATTCTACACCTTTGGTGGGTAGCGGAGCCAGGCCGCCTCGTCATTTTCGAAGCTCGTTGTTTTGAGTAGGCAGTGGGTATAAGAGAGAGAGAGGGAGTCGCACGTGTGAGGATAGCCTGGAGAAGGGAAAGAGAAGTGGCGGGCACAGCAGGAGTCAAGAGGGTTGACAGTACTCACCTGACGCCGCTCGCAATCACCCTGTAGCCAGCACTATACCTACCCCCGCAGCTAGTCTGTGCTATGCCCGCAACATGGTTGGAGAGACTGACAGATTGAAAGCTCTATCTTGATTCTGTGGGTAGTGGTGCATGGCCGATCTTCAGTTGGTGGAGTAATGTGTCTGGTCCATTCGGTTAAACAAGCGAGCCCTTACTACCACTGATACCGTATCTAGGCCCGACCGGAAAGGACTGGATCAGCTGCTACGCTGTATCTTGATACTGCTGTTTTTGCCTAGACCTATATTGGTGCTCTTGGTCACCAAATTGCAGTTACCGCTGAATGAAGTAATGAGCACGAGGGTTGCCGCTGTCAAGATCAACAATGCTACTGTGCTTACTGCTGGTTGAGGGATGAATTGGCTGCGGTATAACAGCGAAGGACTGCCACTTGCACAGTCTAAAAGAGTTGCTATCAGTCGGGCTACTGTTCGCTGGACTCCGAAACTGCTGAGCATCCGCTGCTCGCAGAGGCTACTGCGCTGTCACTGGTCGGACTGTGCGAACTGCTGAGAGCTGGCTACGTTGGTATGCCTGATGCATACCTGCTGTATGTGACTGAGTAGCCCGCCTAAGGTATTGCTTACAAGTAGTTATACGTGTGGTCACGGTTTGAACTACTGCGGGTAACGGACTGTGTGACCGCATACGGTTATTGCTGCGGCATTCGGGCGACAGACTGCTGAGAAACAGTTGCTGTGTGCACAACCGTTCTCACTACATAGCAGCGGTTCAAAGCAGGTACACAGGTGCCGCTTGGAGTCGATTGGATGAGAGGATGCAGCAGACTGTGTTATTTTGAGTGAGCCGCTTGCACATTGTCGTTGGAACAGGCCTCCGGAGGGGGGGGGGTCATTTGTAGAACGAGGGGGGGGTTGTGACTCGATTGCTGAACCTGTTGAGTTTCGAGTTCTAAGGAATTCTTGTGGAACTGTGCCCTCTGCTACATATGGTCTGGCCTAACAGTGGTGCATAACGGCTGCGCACGACTGTTGAGTGAGCAATATATTACTGGTTGTAATTGTGGTTGGCTGTTTTTTTTTTTCTTGCAAGGCGCACTGCTGGACTTGCCCTATGCCTAATGCTGAGTATCAATGAGTGTGGTAACGGTGGTGCATGTGTTCAGTATTGTGAGGTGGCACGATACTCAGGCTGGAGCGCATGTTTGCTATACACGTATTTGGCAGGCCACTGCTACGTTTCGGATCACGTTCTGAATAAAGCACAAGGTGTGCTTTACTTGAACGCAGTCTCTTTAGGATTGAGTGACTGCCGATTGGTCAGAGGTGGAAGCATGGTGATTGAGGGTGGTGATCAGGCTTGACAAGGGGGATTACTGTGGCGACTAGAAAGATCGTCAAAGTACAGTGCTTTGCGTTTTGGGCCGGGGTTTGGCCATCCATACAGCGTTTTGGTCGCCATTGCGGGGCCCTCAGGAGATTGAAGAATACAAGTCCCTCTCCTGCGAGTTGAGTCTGTCCCATCCTGGTATCTCGAGCGTATGAAACTACTTATGCCCTTCTTACTCTAAGTCTAGTCTGAGGTTACGAGAGGAAGGCGGCAGGCGGGATTGCAACCCGTAGGTCCGCATCAAGACCTTGTGGGAGGTCCACCCACCGATTGCGGGAGCTCTGCTGGAGCCCAGGCGGGGTTCTGGAGGCAGGGAACACTCAGGTATAATCTCGCTTACTCGTGTGATCCCGTATTCCCCTAAACCTACTACTTTTGTCTGACTGGAACTATGATAAATACTATTTTTGACTTTGTTTCTTGAACCTGCGAACTGAAAGGAACGAATTATGTGTGAAAGTCAGATACTGGATCTGTTTGAATTAAGAAAAGGAAACATGGGGAAAGGCGGGCTGAAGGTGTTTTGCATGTGTTTGACCGGGTCAACACAAGGCTGAAATCCCTCTAAGTTGAGTGGGTTCAGTGCTGTGTTTTATTTTTGTCTGCTGGGCTGAGTGCATCCTAAGTTGGACAGTCCAGCCACTTGTTTTCTTCTGAGGTTTCTGAACAGGAGGACGGACACCCTAAGTTGGGAGGACTCAAAATCCTCGTGTTTCTTTTCGGGTTGCTGAAAGCAGAGCTGGGGATGTTCTAAGTTGCGTAGACCCAGTTCTGTGTATGTTTCTTCTGAGGGGGACAAAGGCATAAGACTAAGCGTACCCCTAAGTTGGGGCGGCTTAGCCATAAGCTGTGAACTTAATTGTCAACCAAAGTATAAATTTGATACATATTATATGAATTTATATCATCTGGCAGCCCGGGCACCCTAAGTTGGGAAAGCCAGTCAGTAAGTCAGGTAGAACAAAATGAGAAGAGAGACAACTGAAAAATATAAAGTGAAGGTAACCCGGGCAGACTGAGCGTACCCTTAAGTTAGGGCGGTTCAGTCTTATGCTCGTAATAATATAAAGGAGCAGAGAGTTAGTATAAATCTTCTTTTATTTTCCCTTTTAAAGACAAGGCAGGGTTGGATGTCTCCCTAAGTTGGGTAGGTCTGACCATCTACCTAAAGAAGAAAGGAAATTATACACTTTGTACCGAAGTATTTATGTTTGTTTCAAACTGTCGTTGCGGAGGCTAAGCGTACCCTTAAGTTAGGGCGGCTTAGTCATACGTCGTTTGTGCTTGTTCAGGCAGATCAGGCGTACCCTTAAGTTAGGGCGGTCTGGTCGCAATTGCCTTATTGTAACTTAAATTGTTTAGGCTAACTAGGCGTACCCCTAAGTTGGGGCGGCCTAGCGATATGCTCTTGTCGTTGATGTTATGTAGGTTGGACGTACCCTTAAGTTAGGGCGGTCTGACCATTCGTCGTTCTCATTTGTTTAGGCAGATTAGGCATACCCCTAAGTTGGGGCAGTCTAATCCTATGCCATATGTAAACTTCGTTTAAGGCTGGCTAGGCATACCCTTAAGTTAGGGCAGTCTAGTCTTATGCCTCATGTCGTCAGTTAAGCAGAAGCCAGGCGTACCCTTAAGTTAGGGCGGTCTGGTCATATGCTTTATGTACACAGTTTATGTTGAGGCGGACATACCCCTAAGTTGGGGCAGTCGGGACATACGTTTCAGTCATGTAAGCTAGGCATACCCCTAAGTTGGGGTAGTCTAGTTGTGCGTACCCTAGTCACTTGCTTAGGCAGGTCGGGCGTACCCCTAAGTTGGGGCGGTCTGATCCTATGCCATAGGGAAGGGGGTCTACTCAGGGCCAAAAGAATTGAGAGATTAATGAACTATTTGGATTAAACTAATGTGGAGCTGAGAGAGATGTTGTTTATGCATGTTTACGGGCACTCGTCTTGGGCATCTTTTTGGTAGCCTAGTTGCTTTAGATGCTCACTGAGTGCTGGAGCTATAGGTAGGTGAGATGGATGTTGGGAGGGAAGCTTGGGATATGGTAGGACTGACCCTACTAGGAGTTAGGACTAGTGATAGCTCTTGATTCAAAAGAGGATCATGTAAAACTATCTCTGGTTCTAACTACCAAGGAAGCGTCAGGAATCAGTCCCAAGTAGAGATGTACTTTGTCATTGCATTTTCAGCTTTGTGTAAATCTTGGTAGCCTCCTGTTCCTACGGGAAGCGCTGCCAAAATTTTCACCAACCTGAAAAGAGTTAGTCATTTTTTTGGGCTCGTAGAAATTCTGAAAAGGCACTTTTCCTATGGGAAGCTCTGCCGAAATTTTGCAGAATTCGGAGAGTTAGATTATTTCTCTATTAGAAGAAGCTTGGAAATTCTCCCTGCACAGGGAAAGTGCTGCCAAAATTTCCAATAATTTGATACCAATCAGAGGAAGGTAGAAGGAAACTCAGTAGGGGAGCTAGGCTACGAGATGGAGCACATTCTCCATTTGGCTCAAACGTAGTAGTGACTCTCTTTGGCCTGTACTGTGATGCAGGGCTGGGAAATTCGATTGAAGGCTCAACTTGTTCAGCCTGATCCTACAGAGTACTATCTTCTGTTATAATTGATAACAGGTCGGTTACCGATTCGTCGGTTTACGACACAACTTACCTGCCCCTGCATCTCAACCTAAGGCCTCGACCCCTGTGGGCTTTTATGTTTTCTTGGGATTTTCAC
>BFEA01000497.1:502618-530085 GCA_003427395.1 Chara braunii | reverse complement strand
GCAGGTCGAAACAATGAGGGCCTGAAAATGGCCCTCCGTTTCAGGCTGAAAACTCTGGGTCTGAAAAGACGCAGAAATAGGCTGAAACGAGGTAGGGCCTGCAGGCCCTCGTTTTTCAGCATCCAGGCTGAAATGAACGGGGCCTGTAAGCCCTAAGTTTTAGGCTTTTAGGCTGAATGTCCGGGCCTGGCCTTGTAGGGCCCGTGTGGCTACGCAGTATGCCACAAGGGTATCGCAACGACCGAAACTGATCAGGAGGACGATGCTTCTTCGGGCACAATGGAAACGGAGGACAGCGGATCTTCGGCTACGATGGGAAGCCGGAGCAAAAGTTTGGAGGGGCGAGCGGGGGATGTAGAACAAGAGGGAGAGGGGGATGGTGAGCAAGAGGGGGAGGGGGATTTCAAGGGGAAGGACGAAGGGGACGAACAAGACGAGGAGGAGCAAGTAGCACATAAGGACTCGTTAGCAGACAGTCAAGCGCCGCAAGACTGCGAAGCTACTATGGGAGAGGATCCGGGACGAGAGAGGGTGGCTTGGCAACAGAGCAGCTCGTTGACGGAGTTGGCGAGGCAGGAGCGATCAGAGATCGGCCTGGATACCATTGTGCGTGAGGGGAGTGTTATATCTGCCCCATCACCGACTGGAGAAAAATGAGAGATCATGCTGTTGATGGATGACCCCAACGAGGTGCTGATCTTTAGTGTGAATAAGCCGCCTCAAGAGAAGGACGTCCTGAGGCATGTGGCTGAATGGGTGGGGGTGGAATATAAGGCCTTCCCCCTGCCCGACATGTCCTCTTTCAGATTTATAAGACGAACATCGGAGGGGAACGAGTATGGAGTCATAATATACTTCGTTGCAGTGCAGAAGTATGCAGTGGATTGACTTTTCAGAAGCCTTCAGCCCGTCTGCGCTACCGCAAGTCTCATACAAATGACCTCCCTTGCCATCCTCAATAGCGTCAACGCGCGGTTACCGGAGGATCATGTGGGAAACTTGCACTTCCAGAGGGGAGATGGGGTATGAGGAAGAGAAGGTGAGGAATAGGGGTACATTACCCTGCAGGGTGTCACAGGAAGTGTGGCACCCCCCCAGCAACAAAACCAGAGACTAGAGGTAAGATGGGAGTAGTAGGAAACTAGACGAGAAGGTAGACGTTGTGGGAAGGGACGAGGGATAGAGGAGTGGGATGTAGGACTACGAATGGTGATGCCTAAACATGGCAATCGGTTAAAGGTCATGACTTGGAACGTCAGAGGGTGGGGGCAAGATCGCTCCTGCCCAAACGCAGGGACATGGCCAAAAAAATGAGGGCGAAGCACATTGACGTGGTCTGCCTACAGGAGACCCAGCTGGCCGAAAATCAGATTGAGATGCCGGCAATGTGGTGGAAGGGATGCCAAGTGCAGGCCCCGACGCAGGGGTCGAAAGGATGCATTCTGGTCTCCCCCCATTTCAGGGGGGAGGTTAGAGATTGGTACTATGACTCGCGAGGGCGATGGGCGTGGGTCATTCTGCAATGGGAGGGCGAAGTCTGGGGTCTGGTAACTGTAGATGGTCCCTCAGAGATTGGATGCGATGCAGAATGTGGGAAAAACTGCAGGCCCTGGTGCCGGAGGCGGATAAGCTTATAATAGCATGGGACTTTAACTATGTCACGAATTCGGTGTTGGACTCTGCAAGCTTGAGGCATGTCGATGCGGACTTGCTGGCTTTGATCAGCGGGATGACAGGGCTGGACTGCACAAATGCGTATCGGGTAATGTACCCGCAGGAGGGAGCCTACACGTTTTGGGGTAACACGCCCACTGGTCGAAGCAGGATCGATATGATCTGGGCGTTGGGCGATCTAAACGGAGTGGCGGAACAGGTACACATATGCCCGATGGCGACATCGGAGCATTCACGGTGCTTGCAATCTACCCAGTGGGGAAGTTGGAGATGGGCCACCCGCCGAAGTTGATCCCGGCCTGGGTTTTTAAAAGTGAGTAGTTTCGCCCGACAGTGGCTCAATTCTGGGAAGAATGGACGAACGACTGTCCACAGAACAACATTTTAGCCCAGCTTACGACGGTGACCCAGGATTTAAGGAAGAAACCAGCAAAGCAGCTGCCCCGCAGCTATCTGGCGCACCAAAGGATGGGAGAGGAATATGCTAACACGCTGGAGGGGCTCAACAGCGGTCCGACCGAAAAGACCAGACAAACGAGAAATGGTTAGCGGACATGATTGAAGCGGCCCGAGGGAATGGCAAGGAGAGGAGGCAGTCGAATGGGAAAGGTACACAAAGGAGGCGTGGACGGTGGTGGAGGAATGTATGTCACAAAAATTCTTTGCTGCTGCCGGTACACACAAAGGCGCTCCCATGATGACAGCCATGGACCACCCTTTTGACGAAAACCAGGGAAGGCAGCGCACTACACGAGGAATCCTGAAGTACGTCACATATTTCTATGGCGAGATGGTAACTGAGGAGGAAGAGTGGATGGTCACGGACATGGCAACGATGCCGGAAGAGGAGGTGTGGAAGCATATCCAAAATCGTCTAGATTTGGAAAGCTCTTGTAGGTTGGAGGCTGACATCGAGACAGAAGAAGTGAAGGAGGCAATCGAATCCCTCCCCCGGCTTAAAGCACCTGGGATGGATGGGATGCCGGTGGAGATGTACAAAGACTTCCGGAACTTCTTCGCAATCCTGCTGACAGCAGCATATACAAAGCGCTCAAAGATGGCTCATTCCCGCAGGGCTTCGCGGAAGCCTAGGTGGTTTTGTTATACAAGAAGGGGGTGAAGGAAGATGTTCGGAATTGGCGGCCTGTTTCTATCCTCAACGCGCCATACAAGATCCTGGATAAGGTTATGGCATCCCGCCAGAAGGAAGTGTGCCACATATTATAGTACAACGTTCTATAAACCTAGCAAATTATCATCGATCGATCAATCGTCCTGCCTCAGTGTTGTTAAACAGAACCATGCCGGATGGAATGGATAACTCCACGTGAAATGAAATGTAAATGGACGGGCGCAGCGTTGACTGTTACCGCCACGAAGCGGCGGCCTAGTTAATTTCATTTGGTGATCACCGGGGGCACGCAACCCGTGGCGCTGGCCCGGCGGAAACATCCAGGAGGCACGCAGCGCTGGCTTGTCTAAACTGTTTTATCGTGGAATCCAACCTGCTATTAATGTAGGATTGTCTGTTAGTCGTGTAGGTTCTGCAGCTCAATTGAAAGCTATGTACCAGCTCAATTTGGCTAAGATCTTGATGCTGCACTCACACGGGCTTCGTACCAGGACGCCAAATCCTATCGAACGTGATCCTGGCGCAGCAAATACTCGAGGACTGATGTACAGGCTGTGCCAAGGCGTTCATCTCCATCGACCTGGAAAAGGCATATGATCGGGTCAGGTGGGAGTGCCTCCTGCAGGGGATGGCACGGAGGGGGATAGGGGGAATTTTTCGCCACTGGGTAAAAAAAATTGCTGAAGGGAGCCACGACAGTGATGCAAGTCAACGGGGTCAGGTCGAACAAGTTGAAGGTCACCAGATCTGTGCGGCAAGGATGCCTGCTGTCCCCGGCCGTTTATGTCGTCTACATGGAAGCTATGCATGATATTCTAAGAGCAGACGAACGGCTAATCGCCAGGAAGGCCGGTCGGACTGAAGAACTGCAGACTACAGCCTTCGCGGACAACAAAGGGCCAGTGCTCGCCCCGACAGCTCACCAATTGGAGATCCTTAAGGAGGATCTCCACGTCTTTTGCAAGTATTCGGGGGCATGGGTGAACTGGAGGAAGTCAAAGGCAATTCTACCCCCGGAGGTTGATATACTGAAAGGATGGGCCATCCCTACAGCGGACAAAGGAGAGAAGATGTCCTTCGTGGGGGCCAACTTGACACCGAGCTTCATGGGAAATAGAACAGATGGCGATCAGAGCCACGGTGGCGGTAGGCCGATTCAAGGCGTGGAGTGCGAGGGGCACTATGGGGGTATTTGGGAAGGCTCTTGTCATCAAGAACTGTGTCCTTGCGACCCCATGGTATGCGGGTGCAGTGCATATGCCAGGTAAGCGTACCTTCAGATACATAAAAAGGGCAATACATGCGCATCTGTGGCCGAATAATGCGGAGGCACAAGATTCTATCCGCAGAGTTGCCTGGACTAAGCTCATCCAGCCAAGGCAGTTTGGTGGACTGGGGATATTGGACCCAAGACAGCAGATTATCGCCCTGCAGCTGCACCAGCTGCTTTAGTACCTGCTGCGAACAATAGGGGGTGTCTTGGCAGAAAGCTGCTCGGACGCATTTGACCTATGCGCTCCAAGTGCCGAAAGAGACGGTTGACCTCTGTTTGATCAGCAGCACTGCCATAGGCCACATTGGGCAACCAAATTGGCATTGTGGAAGAAGATACGGTTAAGTTGCCACCTACCGCCAATGGCAGATGCTGTCTACAACCAGCTGCTGTTTCATAATAGATTTATCTGCGATGAGGCCGGCGACCCCTTCCCATGGCAGGGCCTGCGAGGGGCATTTGGATGGAAGTGGGCTGAGCAAGAAGTTTACAAGGTGGGCCACTCATGGGACGAACGGCGAAAGGACTGGTGCTCTGACAATGACATGGAGGAAGAAGCCCTACACGGGCGGATGAGACAAAGACAAAGACTGCAAGATCTGAGAGAAGCCATTCCCCCCCATTGGGTGGAGCTTCTCAGGAAGGATGAACTAACAACGGGTGAGTGGGTGAAAGTGATGGGAGTGCAGAGACCTGAGATGGTATACAGGATAGAACGGGTGGTGGCGGATGGGAGACTGGAAGTCACCAGCTGGCTGGCAAATTAGGGTTACGAAGGACTGGGCTCTGTGCTGCAGGAGGTCGGTAATCAGGGAGGGGGGCTCCCCAAGGTGGTGGACAGGAATATGTTCGAGACTGTGGCGGTGTGTGAAGGTGGTGACAAGGAGACGGGACCTCACGTGGGACCCAAGGGAGTGGGAATGGACGGCCCAAAGGTTGCAGACGAGACCGGTTCCTCTCCAGGATCTGTCCACAAATATACAACTCTCTGCTGGAGCAGGCGGATATTTGTGGAGAGCTCAGGGACCGCTGGGCTAAGAGGAGCTGGGTCCCGGATGTATATTTCAACAGATGGATGAGGAAGAGGTGGAATGAGCAATGTGCCATCTTGGCAGCTCTGCGAGATCAGAAACAGGCCGACCTGCTGTGGCAAATCTACCACCTGGCGATCCCGACAGCACAATGGATAGCACTTAGGAGCCAACACAAGGACCTGGAATGCGCTGCGGGGTGCGGGCAAGTGGAGACAGTCCCCCATCTGTTCGTGCGGTGTCCGATTGTCAGGGCGTTTTGGGAATGGTGGGCACATGACGTTGAAGATGGATCACCGCTGGATGTTACAGAGACGGATGACGCTGCTATTCTCCTGGGGGCCGTGATGAAGGTGGATAGGTCCAGAAAGGAAGATATGCTGGCTGCTGAAACAATACGAGCAGCTGTGCTATGGGCCCTGTGGACTCCGCGGAATGAACGATGCACACAGCCTCACCGCTCCAAGTGTATCAAGACAGGGCGTTGGAAAACATTAGGATCACCCTAATGGCCGACCTCCGGAGGAGCAGCCGCACGGAGGAACAAGCGAAACTGGAATTCTGGGAAAGATGGAGCCCGTACCCGCAGCTGCTTAAGCGAGACCCCCAGACGGGCCGAATACGGTTTGGTCCAATCTTAATGCGCCGAGTGCCAAGACCCCAGGATGACGACGACTGACCTCAACCAATGTGTGCTATAGTTAGGAGTGATGGGCGGGGTTCTTGTTAACGGGAGGGAAATAGTTGTACCATATTAGGGGGTAGTTACTATTAGAGGGGGGTAAGAGGGAAAAATGGGGTCAAGGGAATGCTAGGTTAAGAAAATACTGGGGAGCCGTGGGGACGGAACATAGCAATCAGGTAGACATGTTTACTGAAGGATTCAAGGCAATGTTGGCCACTGTCGGTGCAGATAGCACAAAAAGCTTCAGTATAGGCAGTTAGGATCAAGGGTCAGGAGTAGGGTGATAGGAGCACAGTTTGGAAAACCGGATGGTAGGAGGTGTGGGATAGTAAAGACAGAAGGATTCACGGATGCAGATGATGTGGGGATAGGAGGTAGAGGGAATGCGGGGTCCAGGGAGACATGTGGGAATGGGGTGAGTAAGTAACATGCGGCCAGAGGGGCTGGCAGGGCACCCCTCCCCCCCTGCCTTGACGCCTTGGGGATTATCCTGCAGCGTGCCTGGGTGCTTCTAGTAAGCCTCCCGACGTGCAGGACAATCCCCAAGGAAAGGCCAAAGGATGGGAGTGGGTGGCGCTGAAGCAACCCCCCTTTGAACAGGTGGCTCGGGCCACAAGGGCAAGCTGACTCTCTCTTCTATCTAATCTCCCCCACTGCTTGTTTCAAAAACGTTGCTTGCCGGTGCTAAGCAACTGGACTGACGACCCCCAGAATAGAAGGGGCTGGGACTGTTTTTTGGGAAAACAAAATAGAAAAAAAAAGATAACAACAAATAGGATATCAGAAGAGAAGGCTTCAATTGTGCAAAACCACCCAGACAAGGAATAGTCAGATTCTGTCAGAACAGCGGTTGCAGATGCCCCACGGCTAAAAGTGAGTCAATGTTGCATACCGTATAGGTGCAGACCAGAACAAGAACCGACCTTTCAATACAAGGTATAAGATAGCACAGCGGAAGGCTTAGATACCAGTGATCCGAACAATCAATGTCGTAAAGCAGCCCTGAACATACATCATCATCATCGTTTCATAGTGTGAATGGGTCTGGCGCTTCACACAGGAAGACAGCGCCAGCCCAGAACATGCACAGACGAGGAGGAAAGGAATAGACGAAGAGGAGGGGGAAGATGGGAATGTCGTCAACACCAAGTCTTCGGCACAAGCCCAAATAGTCCCTCGTCAAACTGTCTGAATCCCAAATGTCAAGTCTGGATCCAATGTCGTCAAGTCTCAAGTCACAACTCTGTCTCTCTCTGTCGTAGAATGAGAAGTCAGGTGGCGAGAGGGTGAGAAGAGAAGGTGGACGTAGAAGAGGAAAAAGAAGAACTCTCTTTCTCTCTGTATCCAGTACTAACCTGTGAAGTTGGCGCCTTGATGCAGGTACCACGAAGATGGAGCTGGAGCGATGGCGCCACAGGTAAGTATCACTGGCCTCCGCCAGTCTCTCTCCCACTCTATGATCTACTACCTACCAGCGCCCAGCGCTGAAGACTAAAGCTACAGCTATGGCGCCCAGCGCCGAAGACTACAGCTAGCGCTACCACTACTGCCTAGTGCTGAAGACTACTACAGCGCTCCTCCTGAGTGCTGCGGCCGAATCCTGAAGACTACTTCTGCCTGCTGACTACCTTCTATCTACCCGTTAAGTGCATGGGTTCCTCCTATGTACTACGGGTGTGCCTCTTGAGCCTGCCGAAGGAAGGCAGGGGCTGCAGCTGCAGCTCCTGCTCGAGCATGTGAGGAACAGGCTATTTTGGGCCTGTTCCGCATCCCTGTTTCCGTGCCTGAGTCTTAGGGGCAGGTCGAAACACAATGAGGGCCTGAAAATGGCCCTCCGTTTCAGGCTGAAAACTCTGGGTCTGAAAAGACCCAGAAATAGGCTGAAACGAGGTAGGGCCTGCAGGCCCTCGTTTTTCAGCATCCAGGCTGAAATACGGGGCCTGTAAGCCCTAAGTTTTAGGCTTTTAGGCTGAATGTCCGGGACGGGCCCTGTAGGCCCGTGTGGCTACCCAGTATGCCACAGTCAAAGTGTTACATGCTGAGCCTGCATACGGGCCCCATTTCGGGGGCCCGACGGTTGCTGGGGGCCCCCAGGCCGCACTGACCTCAGACACGCGCCCTGGAGGCCCATGGCCGGCCTTAGGGCCGCAGTGTTCAATTTGAGGCAGCATTTATTTATTTATTCATTTATTTGCTGTCCTATTTTTGTCTGTTCAGGCGTCGTTTCGGACTTGCAGTTCGTCCGAAAAGCTTTTCGGTCTGTTCGGACAAGGCCACGCTTTTGGCCTGGTACAGTGGTACGGACATATTCAGGCCCTGTTGGGCCAGGTCCGTTTCCTCCAGCAGCGGGCGTCCCTGCTGCATCAGCAGGGGGGTCTGGACGTCCAGCGGGACCCAGACCCAGTAGGCCACGTTTTGGCCGAAGACCAGAGGTACACGGAGGCACACCTGCGAGGCCCAGTGCTACTTATAGCTGGGCCACACCTGGGCGTACGCACAGTTCGAGTTGCTCACTTCTTGGGCGACATGCTGCTGAAACAACGCCACAGCACTACACTGGAGGTAGAGGTAGAGGTGTAGGTAGGGACTAAGGCGGAGGCAATACCTGGACCGGCAGAGATCCTACCTGGGCGCCATAGCCGGACTTCACGCCAGCGCACCTGCAGCACAGAGGAGACACGTGGCGACAGTTAGTACATGGCGGCAGTTACCTGCAGGTGAGATAGTGAGGAGGACGACATCTTATTCTTCTTCTTCTCTCGCCCTGCATCTCTTCTTCTTCTTCTTCTTCTTCTTCTTCAGAGAGAGAGAGGAAGGTTACAGGCAGAGGTTACATCGGGCATAAAGCCCAGGCTCTGATTTGATATTTTTGTGGCAGACATTGATTGGACATTCGGCAGGGATACTATTTTTGGACTTTGCTATCAAGCGAAGGGGCAGTCAAATGTAGTGTTACGATCCTGGGCAATTTCGAAGTATGCATTCATCTGAAAGTACCATGTCATCCAATTGCAAAAAGAAATGAATGAACTTGAGAGGAAAGAGAGGGAAAGAAGAAGAAGAAGAAGTGAGAAAGAAGAAGATGATGATGTACTCCAGCGTAGACCAATGTCAAGGCTCTTCTTCTTCGCCAACCAATCTCTTCCTCCTTATCTCCTCCCTCTTATTCAAACAAGAAATAACAATAATAATGTTGAATGACTGAACCAGAATCCATGTCCGAATCCCACTTCTATCAGGCACAACATGAGGTCCACCATAGCCATGGCCACCCTTCTTCTTCCTCTACATACAGGCCGAGGCTATGGCGGACTACTGAGGCTTCAGCCTCCCGTCCAAAGGACAACCCAAAGCAGCTATGCCACTGCCCCACTTCAAGGTCATCCCCATGCAGCTATGCCGCTGCCCACTCAGCCACCATGCCTGACTCTGTCCCGAGTTTCCTTGATGCGGCACTACCCCAACGGGGCCTTCCTGATGCAGCGCCTAGCAAGGAGATGAAGATGGTGTCTACCATAGCCAGGTAAGTGCCTCGCCACTCTCCTCCTTGGTCCCCTTCTCCCTCCTCCTCCTACCGGTAGAGCTCCACCATAGCCAAGGTGGAAGCTCACGGCTTCTTCCTCGCTTCTTCCTCCCAGCAGCGCTGTAGTATCCAGCGCCGCTCCAGCAAGCGCTCCAGCAGCGTGTCGCCAAACTTGCACACTGAAGAATGAGGCTGGGCTCTCCGCCCGGCCTCTTGATATAGTGGCCTGCTTGCCTCCTGGGCGGTGACTTCCAGGCCGCTCGGCCTCTCCAAGCAACCGGTACTTCCTCCGTTTCGGAGGGAAACATCATTGCAGACCCTGATATTACCCGTACAGGCTCTAGACTCAGACTGGTTGGACTGGTACCGGCCTAGACCTACCCTACTGCTACTGGACTCTAAAAATGCCAACTTTGTCTTTTTCTGCTCGGCCTCCAGTACCCGCTCACGCCAACTGCAGTGGGGTGCAGTATCGGCCTACCGGCCCACTTGAGTGTTTTTCCGCTACCCCAAGGGCCGCGGGGCCGCTAGCTTCGCCACTTGAGTGTTTTTCCCTGCTACAACCCTCAATGCCACGGCCACAGGTAAGTACCGGCCCTACGGGCCTGCCAAACAAGCAAGTATCCTTGCGGGTCAAACACACACTCATACCGACAAGCACTCAGACAGGCACGCAGGTCACAAGCACACACACACAGACAGACTTGGAAAACACAGCAGAATGCGGGAATCTCAGCAAGGCATCCATTCCATCGGCAGAACTTCAGAAATCAGAAGTGTTCTCAGTCTGTGTTTTGACGGGTCATTACACTACCCCCCCTCAAAAGCGAGGTCCCTTCGAGCGAGTAACTCAATCAGAGTCCTTGCATAATGCATCATAGGCGTAGATAGCAAAGAGAGATCGGGTGTGTTCCGCAGGAGTCAGGGTAGCAGTGAATTTTGGTTGCTGTTCAGAACTGATCAATCGTTCATAGGCGTTAACGGCGCGACGTGCACTCTGCAGTAGGTCTTTCTTAGCAATCCAGTAGACGTCATTCAGTGGGTGGTACAGAAAATGCACTTTATACTGTCTGTTTCTCCCTTTTCCACTGTGCTCGACGAGTCTATCAACCTCGTGACAGCCATTGATTGCGCGGGGAATCATCGATTCTCGGTACTTGAACGTCTCAGGTGGCTCATATAGAAATAGCTTTGATGCGTGAAAGACTGGGTATGTGCGCAGATGAGCAGGCACATCAATCGTGTAAGAAGGACCGAAGGAATCATTACCTACTCGATTCAGCACCTTCCAGGGACCGTGGTACTGAGGAAGAAGTTTCCGTGATACGCCTTCTTCTTCTGAAAACTCACACATCTTGACCCAGACATAACTTCCCACTGTGAAAGGATCAGGCTGGCGCTTTTTGTTTGCATGCTTGATCATGGCACTGCGTCGCCTTTCCATAGCTGCGACAGCAACTTTGAGCAAACGATCATACTTAGCGCTATAGCCTGGTTGGCCAGTTGTTAGGCCAGGTGGCTGTTCCGGGAACAGATAAGATAGAGGATTGCGGATTTTCCATCCAAGATGCAGCTGGTTAGGCGTCATCCCGGTGGAGGAGTGGATGGAGTTGTTGTACAACCCCTGCACAATCGGCAACTCCCCATCCCAAGACTTCTGGTCAGGTACGATAAGAGCCCTGAGAAGTTGGATTACGGTCTGATTGATCTCCTCGGCCAGTCCATTGGCTTCGGGGTGTCGGCCAGACGTCATCTTGAGTTTCATGTCATAGGTCTGGGAGGTGAAGTCTTTCCAATCTGCACTTATGAACCTGGTATCTCGATCACTCACAAGAGTCTTCGGGGGACCGCACTGCAGAATGTACCTTTTGTTAAATTCTTCGATCACAAGGTCAGTTGGGGCGTGAGGTGGTAATGGGATCAAATTCAAAAATTTGGAAAAACGATCGACGATCACCATTACTTGTGAATAACCGTTTCTGCTCTTCTTCCCCATGTCCGTGAAGTCAATGGAAACAGACTCACCCGGGCCATCAGGGATAGGAAGAGGGTGCAGCAGCCCATACAGCTTCTGTCGAGATGGTTTGATGCGTTGACAAACTTCACACTCAGCCACAAACCTTTGTGCCATTCTTTTCATTCCAGGCCACACAAACTTTTCCAACAGATTCTCGTACGTCTTCTCAACATCGAAGTGTCCACTCCGACCATGAGCCAAATCCAAGAAATGAGTCATGATCGACTGATGATTGGGCACACACAATCGGTCATGCTTCCCGTAATGGAAATCACGCTGACTGCTAGGGTCAACCCGAATCTGCTCAAGGATGGGGCTGAGTTCCGGATCCTTGGCAGTATGCTCAATGAGTTCCTCCTTCAAATTTTTACGGAGATCGTAGGAACCCACAAGGCAAGTCATGTACTCAGGGTGGCGAGACAAAGCATCCGCAACTCGATTATAACAACTTTTCTTGTGCTTAATCTCAAAATCATACACATCAATCTCATGCAGCCAGCGGGTCAATGTGGTTGATGGATTAATTTGTGTCTGAATCCATTTCAAAGTCTCGTGATCTGAGAACACTTTGAAATGGCGACCCAAGAGGTAGTGTTTCCAATGATCTAGTGCCTCTCTCAAGGCATAGAGCTCGCATGTAAGTGGAAGCAGCTACCTTGTGACTGGGCATGCGTTTGATGTAGTATTCAAGCGGACGTAGGCCATCAACATCGTCTTGCTGCAGCACTGCACCAATCCCATACAAACTTGCATCCGTGGTTACTACGAATGTAAGCTAGGGATCCGCAATGCGGAGCACCGGATGACTCACCAAAGCCTCTTTCAATGCCTCGAAGGCTGTCGTGCATTCCTCATTCCATGTGTAAGACACATTCTTGCTTGTTAATCTAGACAGCGGACGGGCGATGATAGAGAATTTGGGCACAAACTTACGGTAGTACGACGCAAGACCAAGAAAAGAACGCAACTCGCGGACATTCGCAGATTGAGGCCATTTTCGGATAACCTCAACTTTGGTTGCCTCGGGCTCTAGGCCTGCAGCAGACAACCGATGTCCAAGGTAGATGACGTTGTCCCTCCCAAACTCAGATTTCTCCAAGTTGAGATGGAGTTGCGCGTCCTTGAGGATCTGCATCACTTCCTCAAGGTGTCTCATGTGTTCCTCCATCGATTKGCTGAAGATTAGTATGTCATCCAGATATACAACAACAAATCGGTTGATCTGATTGCGAAATACTTTATCCATGAGACTTTGAAAGGTGGCTGGCGCATTCGTAAGACCGAAGGGCATGACTGTAAACTCGTACAGCCCATCGCAAGTTTTGAATGCGGTTTTATGCTGGTCTGCAGGATCGACTTCAATCTGGTGGTAGCCAGACTTGAGATCGATTTTGCTGAAGACTTTGCATCCACCTGCAACATCAAGCAAATCATCGATACGTGGCAAAGGATATGCATTCTTTCTGGTAATTCGATTCAATCCGCGGTAGTCAATACACATCCGTAGTTTGCCTCCTTTCTTAGGGAGAAATAGAACCGGTGTTGGTTTGACCCATCCCTTCCCAATCATATCATCAATCTGCCTTTGCAACTCCTCCAATTCGCCTGAGCCCATCCGATAGACACAGCCCTTTGGAGGAGTGCTACCTTCAATCAACTCAATCTTCTGTCGAACCGGATGCACGGGGACTCCATGCGGTTCAGCCAAGACTTATGGAAATCGGTTGAGAAGGTTGCGAATTTCTGATGGGATCTCCGGAGGTGGTTCATCACTCTCGGGTGCGAGCATACTAGATTGCATAAGGTGCAACCAACACATAGAATTGGAAGTGGAGTCATTTGGACTAGAAGTAGATTTAGTAGAGGTAGAAGTAGTTGCCTCGGAAGTAGAAACAACATGCAAAGTAGAATCATTATGTACAGCAAAAATAGAAGGCACATGAGCAGGCCTAACAAAGGCTATATACATTTGCTCATCAACTTTGCGCCTACACCACTTTTTGCAGAACTGCATTGCATTGAGAAAAGTTACTTGGGACTCGCGCGGCTCATCCAAGAGGACTGGACGCTCGATTCCCATGGCATCTTTGACCATGAATAGTGAGTCCTTCCACGTGGTTCTTTCACATTGGGTCTGCAACCAGCCCAAGCCAATAACCGCGTCGAAGGGGCACTGATCAAGGACATAGAAGTTCAACTCATGCGTGATCGTGCGGTCAGCGTCAAAGGTAGTGCGCACACCTTTGACTGCATGCGTAGATGTGACAACCTCTTGGTTGCCTACCTGGGTCCGGCAAGGATTCTGCAAGGTCACTTGCTTCATCCCCAACCGTGCCTTACGATGCCGTGCGGTGAGAAGTAGTTGGCGGTTGCACCACAATCAGCCAACGCACGGATGTAACGGCCATTAATGTAGAGTTTGAAGAAGATCAACTTTGTCCTCCCTTGCGCGCGTTCTTGCTTCATGTGAGCCCAGCGCGTCAACAAAGCATGGAACTCAATTTCTTCCGACTCTACGCAAGGCTCCTTGTAATCAGCATCAGATGGGGTCTCAGGAGAGGTTTGTTGAGTGGGATTAGAATCCAAAGAAGGATCTACACTTACATGTTCAGCCTCTCCATCTGTAGAGTGTGTTGATGATGTCTTTACCCCCGTTGCTGGTTTCCCTTTTGCAACCTGAAACAATGTTGGACTAAATGTCCCGGTTTAGTGCAATGCAGGCAAAACCCCTTTCTTCACCCTGTGTTTCCACTCACTTTCACTGATCCGGAGATCTACCCATGGTTTTGTGGCAGGATCTTCCGGTTTGGGTGGAATTTTCGCTCCCTTGGGAAGAAGAACGGTGTTAGTATTGTTCTTCATTGTGGTCCTCGGTCCCTTACTTTTAAAGGCAGTCCTTTTGAAGGCATTCATAGATTCATCATCGTTCACATACTCAGACTCATGGGCTGACAAAGAGCAAGATGCACCGCAGTCTTGCTCTTGATCGTCATCAAGAGAAGATTTCTCCACGAGGGTCTCCTCGTCAGCCTCAAGCAGATCGTGTGCTGCAAAACGGTCGCTGCTTGGAAACCGTTTGCGGCTGGTGGTCTATCTGCCACTTGATCCACCAGGGAGGTCTTGTGCCTCCAACTTGACTAAATCCCGCATGAGGGTAAGCCAATCTCTATATGCGTTGAGTCCGAGCCCTAGGCGATCTTTTAGAGTAGAGGGGACCGTACCTTTTATCACATCCAAACAAGACTGCGCAGTCATCTCCAGATCCGGAGTAGCAAAGAGTTTACTAACATACTGCTGCAGACTATGCATGGTGCCGGTCCACTTGCTGTGCTTGAGCTTGTCAAGCTTAAGTCTAGCTTTGGCTGCAGCATGTGGATCAGCATACTGTTTAATCAAGAGATCCTCGAGTGTGGCGGTAGGCGTAGCCTTCAGCCATTTGTTCAGGTCTATTCTCTTATAGCCTGATTGGACAGCTTGGGTTTCCAAGAAACCCCTCACGACGGGCTCCACATTAGTCCCTAGGATAGACGACTGGGTTGACGGGGGGGTCCCCAACACATCAAAGTAGGATCGCATGGAGCTGATCCAAGACTCGATGTCGTCCTTTCCGTCATACTTGGACGGAATCTGCGTCGCCTTCCTGTCGATGTAAGCAAAGCTGCCGCTAAGACCAGCTATTGTCTGGTCCGAACTCGGGACTGCAACAGTTCCAAAATYCCCTGCACCGCCACTTGCCGCTGTAGCAGCAGCAGCGGCAGCAGCAGCAGGGTCTGGACCTGCTACAGATCCGGATTGGCTATTAGCCACACTCAAAGACGACGAAGAAGTAGAAGAAGACACATTTAGAGGGGCAAAAACAGACTGACACACAGCACTAGAAGCAGGGTAGGTAGACGGAAGGATGCTTTGAGCTGGCTGCACATTAGCAAACTGTTGCAGTTGGTCACGGTGTTGCTGCGCCATCAGGGCCATGTCCTCGCGCAACTTCTTAAGTTCTTCGAACACTTTGGCGAGTTGGCCAGTGTGGTCCTCAACAGTCCGGACGTCCACCAAAGCCCGGAGGAGTGGAACGGTTTTCTCTTCCACCTCCGCATCGGTCAGGGCAGGCAAGGTACAGAACATGGCTTCATGAGCCTTTACCTTCTCCTCCCTCTCCTTCTCTTTCTCTTCCTCCTCTCCCTCTTCAATGCTTTCTCATAGAAGAATCGGTACTGCGCTTTCTCTGCCTCAGGGGTAGCGTCCATTTGCAGCTTCCGATGTGCTGCAGATGCCATGATGGAGGACGAGGGAGTCAATAAGTCTCTCAAGAGGGGTCCGTACTTCCTCACTTGTCTGGGACGAACACTCCTCTTCCCTCTCCCAGAAGCTTCTCTCTTCTCTCTCTCTCTCTCTCTCGTTTGCGACCGTGTAGACACAAATTAATGAACCCAATGAAATAAACAGCTTGAAATCAGTCAGAAGAGAAGGTAGAACTACTAGCCAGAGCGACAATTCTTTTGGACTGGAGAGCAATCATCAAAATAAAAAAAAGAAGATCAGAGAGATTTGATCCAGCCACACAGTCTGGACTGACTACGTATGGGGTCCTCCCAAGCCTAGCCGACCTCAGCTCCGTGAAAACACAGCAAATCAAATTCAAGATGTACAACGAAATGCAAGAGAGAATTGAGTGGTGTCCAAGGTGCGGGTCAGGCGGCGGATTGTGCGGTAAAGTCTGATAAAACGTCCCAGCAGAGATCACCTCCGCAGCGAGTGTCCTGGTCCGAAAGCATAAAGTCTGTGTCCCAATCAGATAGAGCAAGGTAACTGACATCAACAGATTTGGCCTGAGGGGCCCTTCTTGTTTGGGCCCGGTCCCACTGAGTCCCAAACGGTCCCAGAGGAGTCAGAACCGGGTCCCAACCAACAAGAGTTCCACAAAGACCTACTCTGTCCCTACTAAATTGAAAAACGAAATTTTGCCCCAGAAAGAACCTGTAGACTACAGCCGTTCAGAATGAATTAAACAAAGCACTGTAGAGAGATATCACATGGCAAACAAGATACTCCATTCATTCACTCGTCAGGTAAGTAGGCAGTTCACACACCTCACACACAATCAAGACTATGGAGGATGGAAGAAGAACCCAGAGAACCCCAACAGGCAGTCAATTACATGGGCACCCTGGTGGCACGACACTTACCTGAGTGGCCGGGCTCTTGAGATGAAAAGAACTCACCCCCCTCTCACATAGTCCTCCTGACCCAATTAGCATCCTCTACACTAGTGTCCTATCGTCTAGGAGGGTCAACATCTACCCCAAAGTACAAAGCCGGATCCCCCGTCRATGTTGAAGATCAAAGCAGCAACTTGCAGTCYGTAGGTGCAGATATGGCTGCCACCCTCAAGCTCGCCTGACTTGAGGGGAGCCCTAAAGTCACTCCTCGTCTTCCTTGAAGTCCAGATTCAAGTTGTAGGTGCCCTTCATTGTCACCTCTCTCAAATTGCATCACGAAGTCCCACCTTGTGTCTCGCCACCACAATCATGCACTCAAGCAACCTGGCCGGATCTAGTGTCGACCCTACATGGCCTTGCCAGGTGGGAGCAGCTTCCCTTTACCACGCTGCATCACTTAACCCTAACTTCCAGCCCTAACCCTAAGTGGTTAGCCCTTACCACTGGGGTTAGGGTTATGGCAGCAAAGTCAACTCTCACCAGCAAGCAGAATCTGCTCGGATACCAATGTTACGATCCTGGCGAAGTGTGCATTCATCTGAAACTACCATGCCATCCAATTGCAAAAAGAAATGAATGAACTTGCAAGTACCCTTGCGGGTCACACACACACTCGTACCGACAAGCACTCAGACAGGCACGCAGGTCACAAGCACGCACACACAGACAGACTTGGAAAACACAGCAGAATGCGGGAATCTCAGCAAGGCATCCATTCCATCGGCAGAACTTCAGAAATCAGCAGTGTTCTCCTCAGTCTGTGTTTTGACGGGTCATTACAGTAGCCTAGGAAGTTCTGGAAGCCGCTACTTGGCTCTTCAGAGCAGCAGACGTTAGCCTTCCATAGATGAGTCAGCAAGGAAGAGTCTAGTCCTAGCCTAGTCAGCAGTCCCAGTCTGAAGTCCACCTCGTCTCGTCAGCAAGTACCGGCAGGGGCTACACATTCCTTGGGCCTGGGACTGGAGGCAGGCCAGACCACCGACGAAACGGTATAAATAAAAGAGTTCATTCCATGTGAGCCATGCGGAAGCGCTGCTTATGCGACTTGTGCATCGGAGGTCTGCAGGAGCCCGACGACGAAGTGGGCTAGTGGAAGAAGACAGCGGCCATAGCCGCGTGAGAGGAGGAAGACGACGGCGGCCATAGCCGCCAACTTGTTGACGACATCAATAGTGTGTGTGTGTGTGTGTGTGTGTGTGTGTGTGGACATTCAGGGTAGAGTGCGTTTGAGTGCATGTGAGAGTGAGTTTGTTGGTGGATACAGTGTTCGGTGGGAATTCAGACCAGCGTGCAGTGGCCATAGCCGCTGGATGTGACGAGTTGGCTTAAGCTGAGTTCCTGGCCTTTGGCCATATTTCTGAGTTTTCTGTGTGGCTGCAGTGCGCCATCGCAGGTTTCCTGCTGATTCTGCGTCAACGAAATTGTGTTGTCATCGGCACTCACACGTATGCATGTTGCAATTGAAATTGAGACAAGTCAAGTTGCACTGGTATTGGAGCAGGTTCCCATAGTCTACGCCATCGCACTGACGACCACAAAGAGGAAGGAGACTGTGGCACGAAGAAGAAGGGAGAGAGAGAGAGAGGGACGCCCGCAAAGAGGAAGAAGATAGTCCGCCATAGCGAACGGCGGCCATAGCCCCCAAGCTCGAGGGAAGACGAAGACCAGTGGGACAAAGAAGGAGTGGACGAGAGAGAGAAAGGAAGCGAGAGAGGTGATGAAGGTGAAGAGGAAGAGGAAGTCGGCCATAGCCAAGCTCGAGGACGAGGAAGGAGAGATTGAAGAAGGAGAAGCCGCCATAGCCAAACGTCCGAGAATTGACCGGCGAACATTGACCAGAGGTTGACCGACATTGACCAGCAGCGTTGACCAGTGTCGTTGACCAAGCTGGATTGCGGATCGAGGAGCGGTATAATCCCTCCAAGCCTTAGGCCTTGTCCCTCGTACCTAGTGGATGTTGCACACTCACCTTCGTACTTGCTGAAGAGTCTGTCATCTCTTTCTGCATCGAGTCACTCGTGTCCAGGTCGATAGGTTCAATGATGTGGTCTGATAGGGGCTGTGAGCCAGTGTCTGCACGGTACTTAGTAGGGGTGAGGTGTATCTGACACTAGACGACCTGGGAAAACACCCCAAGGACTGGTACAGACCGACAGGTTGCTCTGGGTGGTACACTATACCTGAAGTCCGAGCTGCGGAGCGGGTGCCCAGTCTGACTATGTCTTGAGAGGACTTTTGCTGTGATCGTCATCCTGACTGCGACGTTAAAGAATTCCTGAGGAGTTGTGGGGACCTCCTTAAAATGCCTCCTGATCAGCCAATAGTCCTGTAGTGACAGACTAGCAGTAGCTTGGGCTAGAATCGAGTAGTTGACAAATCGTCAATCTGAAGTGGAAGTCGGGGGGGGTTCGGTGACTGAAGTTGCGAAAGCATCCGAAGGCTGTGGAAAGATTGGTGATTGTGGTTGCGAAAGCATCCAATGGCTGTGGTAACCTGGCTGAAGTGGACGAGAAACCTCTGTACTAGAGTCAGAACTAGGGTGGTAGGTCTGAGTGTTGAGGAGTGGAATCGCCAGTGATTGTGCCCCTACCAAAATGGTGACCACAAGGACCGGAACCAGCACAACTCCATATAGTAAGGCACAAGAGGAGAGAGTTGCTCCAATTCTCCGTGGGAAAAGGGAAAAGATGGAGGAGTTGATCCGGCAGGCCAAGAAACTGGCCTTGATGGAGGAAGAAGCGTCAAGGCAGAAGCAGATGGATGAGGAAATGGAAAAGTGGAAGAGAGAACTGGAGCTGCTGTAACTTGAGCTCATTATGCTGAGGCGAAGTTGGCCGCGTTAGAAGCAAAAGAAGAAGAAGAAGAAGAAGAAGAAGAAGAAGAAGAAGAAGACGAAGACGAAGACGAAGAAGAAGTGGAAGAAGAAGTGGAAGAAGAAGAGCCTCTTCTAAATAGAAGAGGAACACTGGCAGGGACGGAAGAAAGAAAGGAGGAGAGAGGGGAATCAAGTTCGGGATTCGCATCGCCAGAGGAAATGGAAAGGGCAGTGAAGGAGTGGGTGGCGAGCTTGTCCTTGGGCACAAACAGAGAGGCTAAGTTGATAGTCCCCAAGGCTGAGAGAGAAGCACTGGAGAAGGAACTGGAGCAAGAAGAAAGTCCCATGCGCCGAAAGGCAAGAACGGTTGGAGTGGCAATTACGTCTCGCGAGGGAAAAAACAAGACGTTTGGAGATGGCAGAGCGTATGGAGAGAGAATTGAGGGTGGCAGAAAAGCAGTTGGGTAAGATAGAGGAAGACGCCGAAGTGGGAAGGAAAATTGACACGTTGACCGGAAGCGTGACTGCTGTGCAGCAAAACAAGAGCAGTTAAGGAACCTCTGTGGGCACGATATTGCCCTTGAATCCTTTCGTATATGGTTCCAAGACTTTGCAGAAGAAATGATGCTCCATTTAACAAACGAGATGTGTGCCGCAATACGTAGGCAAAGAAATTTTGTATAGGCGCAATAGGTGTCAAAATGGCAGTCCCCACGGAGGAGGAACCGCGCACACGCCATGAACGGGTCAAAGTCCGTTTCCCGGAACCCTACAATGGGAAGAAGGGGGAGGACTTTGATAACTGGGAGGCTAGTGTTAAGTCCTACATGCATTTGTGGGACGTAGCGCCCGAAGACCATGTCTTGATAGCCTTCTAGGCATTGGGAAAAGAAGCGACCAACTTTGCCAGGTCGCTCGCCCGTGCTGCCCACTGCGATAATGACAGGGTTCAATATTATGATGTCACTCACCTCAACGATTTTATCGCCGCACTGCGAGAACGATTTGCAAACGTCACTAATGGAATAAGGTCGTCTGATAAGCTCCAGATGATGCACAAGCGGCAATAGAGGACTGTACATGCCCTTAAATCCGCTATGGACAAACTTATCGTTGTGCCCTAACGTGGAGTTACAGAGGCATAACTCATCCAACTCTTCTACTGCGCGCTGCACAAACATTTGTAAGGGCACTTCTTTGATAAGAAACATCAGCTTGGAATGAGTTATGATCTCCTAAGTAGAGAGGCTGTTGCATTTGCCACCCAAGCTATGCCAGTTACCACTTTCTTGCATAAGGACTTAGTCAAGGGCAAAAAGTGGAAAGGGCGCACCATCTCAGGCCAAGTCAAGGCCAAAGACAGTTTGATCCTTACAATGGAAGAAGGTGGTCCGGAAATGATCCCCTACGCTGACATAGAGTGGGGGCTCGAGGAAGAGGACAGTAGTGCAGGAAAGGGGAGTACTTACGCTGCGGTCGCAGCCAGGGGGAGGCCGCAAGGAGGAGGACGAGACCAGGGCAAGGGTGGCCAGGCCTCAGGTGGTCGTGGACGAGGCGTTCAGGGGGTTGGCGGCAATACAGATCGCCAAGCAAGAGGAAGGGGTCAAGGTCCCCCGACTAACCGCCCTAGTCCCAGACGATCACCTCCCAAAAGGGGTGCAAGCACCATGGAAGGCCTGAAGGCACGCCTTGGGAAACCCTCAATATTGATGAGAATGTCTAGCAAGACCGCATCGACAAATATCAGTGTGTGTTCTGTGGCGACCCGAGCACATCATCAAGTTTTGCCCAAAGTATAGGGGGTTTCGTAATCCTGCATCTGGGCAGCAAAAGGCAACTGCCGGTAGAGGTAGCAACTGCCCCTACCCCAAGAGTACGTGGAGATGAGCGTGCGCGTAAGACAAAAACTCCCACTCCACGACGTTTCCCTCACAAGCTTAGCTGAAGAGTTGAAGGAGAGAAGGGAAGTCTGGGCCAAGATGAAGAAGGATGGAAAAGAGCAGCTCATCTTAGCAAACGTAGAGATTTTTAGAGCTAGAGTAGGGCCCCTTATAGACAGTGGAGCAACTAGAAGCTACATTAGTGGTAGAGCGCTGAAGAAGTTGAGGCTAGGCCTCAAGGTCCAAAAGCTAAAGGAACCTGTAGTCAGTATCCTCGCAGACAACCGCACCATGCGGATCGAGGAATACGTAGAGGGAGTCCAGGCGTACTTTCGCCTACAACAAGAGGGGAAGGTTGATAAAGTCCTTTACTCCTTCACTCTTTGACTCTCCTCATAGAAGAAAACCTCCCATTTGATATAGTTCTTGGAACAGACTGGGGAGAAGCAGTCAGGGCCACATTACACCTTAGAGAGCATGAGTTAGGCTCCCCAGTCCATCAAGTGGGGTCAAGAAAGCCCGCCTGTTTCATGCATCAGGAGTCGACAACTCTCTGGCGCATTGCTGCCTTAGCGCTCCTGTGTTTGCTAGACTCGTACAAAAGGAGCAGCTTGAGGAACGGGTGTTTGTTGCTTGTGTCAAGCCAGTTTCTAATCAGCCAAAGGAGGAAAACGAGATCCATCCCACTATCGCCAGTTTGTTGAACGAGTACAAGGATCTACAAGAGGCACCCTCAGGGGTAGTGCCAATACCCATTCAGCATCGTATAGAGATGGAACTTGACAGTACACGCCTAAGGGAGCAGTCTTCAGGATGTCTCCCAAGGAATTGGAGGAGCTGCGTAAGTTGTTGGACGAGCTCCTCGAAAAGGGATGGATTAGACCGAGCTCATCTCCTTTTGGCGCACCTGGCCTATTTGTCCTAAAAAAAGAGGAGACTGAACGCCATAACAATCAAGAATGCAGAACCATTGCCCTGCATAGACGACCTGTTGGATGGGGTGCAAGGTTGTAAGTATTTTACAAAGATCGACTTGACATCAGGGTACCATCAGATAGAGGTACATCCTGATGATCAGCACAAGACGGCGTTTCGGACTAAATACGGGCATTATGAGTTTATAGTGATGCCCTTTGGACTAACTAACGCACCAGCCACATTCCGACGCTGCATGAATGACTTGTTTAGGCTATGGCTAGATAGATTCGTAGTCATATATTTTAATGATATTCTAGTTTTCGGTAAGACCGTCCAAGAACATGAGGGACATCTATGGCAGATCTTTGAGAAGTTGAGAGAAGCCAACTTCAAGATCAACGTGAAGAAGTGCGAGTGCACCAAGACAAAAGTTCTTTACTTGGGCCACGTATTAGATGGAGACGGCATTAGACTAGAGGAAGGTAAGATCGCAGTGATAAGAAACTGGCCAACTCCTCATACTCTAACTGAGTTGTAGTCATTCTTAGGACTGGCCAACTACTATTGGAAGTTCGTAAGAAATTTCTCTACTATCGTTGCTCCCCTTCGCAGACTCCTAAAAAAGGAAGCAATCTGGAAGTGGGGCCAAGATTGCACCTCGGCCTTGAAGAAGTTGAAGAACGCCTTGGTAGAGTATCTTGTCCTCAAAGTAGCCGATCCTTCATTGCCTTTTGTAGTTACTACAGACGCAAGTCAGTATGGCATAGGTGTTGTGCTACAGCAAGATGACGACAACGACTATAGACCCGTAGAGTTCATGTCAGAAAGGTTGCCCTAAAAAAAAGTAGCAGCCTCGACACACGAGAGAGAACTCTACGCTCTCAGGCAGGCCTTATATCATTGGAGGCATTACCTGTGTGGAAGGCCGCACTTCAAAGTCTACTTAAATCATGAGACTCTGAGATGGCTAAAGACGCAAGCCAAGATGACGCCCAAATTGATAAGGTGGGCAGCTGAAATAGACCAGTTTGACTTCGAGCTTAAGCCCGTTAAAGCCTTAAAGGTGACTACAACGTGGTCACCGACGCTGGTGGATTACTTTGGAGCGATTGTACACTATCTGGACATAGGGACGGACCTGCAGCAAAAGATAAAGAATGCATATGCTCAGTATCCAATTTATGGCGATTTACTAAAGAGAGTGAAGAAAGCTCCTGATAGTGAGCCAAATTATCGCACCACGAATGGGCTACTCTTTGAGAAGACCAATGTCGTTGATAGCCTGTGCGTCCCCAATAATGAAGAGATTTGTAGTTTGATCTTAGGGGAATGCCATGATACGAAAGGGCACTTTGGTTGGCAAAAGACTTTGGCCAACCTCATGATGTCGTATACATGGCCTGACATGAAAACAAACTACATAGAATATATTCGCAGTTGTAAGGTTTACCAGCGCAACAAGACAACGACACGAGCACTGTTAGGTCTCCTCAGACCCTTGCCTATCCCCGCAAGACCCGGAGAGTCGGTTTTCATTGAGTTCATGGATATCGGGGTCAGGAGTAGGCATGGCAAAAGCCAAGTCATGGTCATAGTAGGCCGATTTAGCAAATATCTTTGTACCTTTGCCTTCAGAGGCAAGAACAACCTTTGGTTATAGAGAAGTTTTTCGACTTCTGGGTAAGTGAGCATGGGGTACCGCTGTCACTAGTTAGTGACCGAGACATGCGGTTTTTCCAGCCAAAACTGGCAGGATCTTATGAAAGTTTACGACTCTAAGTTGTTAATGTCGTCAAGTCATTATCAAGAGACAAACGGCCAGACAAAGCAAATGAATAAGATCTTGCAGCAATTACTCAGAACAACTGAACCTACCACATCTACGCTGCAGCGAAGGACGATGACAAAAACATTTTGTGAAACACCGCAGCCATCAGTTGGATACCATCTTTGCAATGTACCCCTACCGGAAGCTGCCCAACTTTGCAAAATGGCCCAACAGTTGCCAACTTCTCGTAGGTGCAATTGCAAAAGAACAAGCGAATTTGCACACCCACCTGACAGGGGCATAAGACAAACATGTCAGCCCGGAAAGGCCATTTCACAGAAAGAGAGAGAGAGAGAGAGAGAGAGAGAGAGAGAGAGAGAGAGAGAGAGAGAGAGATTTCCATCGATTGGTTGAGCAAGGCATCGACCAACAGGTAAGCGGGGTTGGAGACTTACCTATTGGGCTCTCTCTCTCTCTCTCTCTCTCTCTCTCTCTCACACACACACACACACACACACACACACACACACACACACACGATGAGCAAAATCGAATGAATCTTCCGTTAGAACATCGAAATATACACTACTTACCTGCACACACACACACACACACGATGAGCAAAATCGAATGAATCTTCCGTTAGAACATCGAAATATACACTACTTACCTGCACACACATACACACACACGATGAGCAAAATCGAATGAATCTTCCGCTAGAACATCGAAATATACGCCCATCCCCCCGGCCGCCTCTTCCCTCTCCCCTCGCTGGCCTTTTCCGACGAGGCCCCGCGCCATTTGGTCTTAGTGCGCGACTCCGCCGCCTCGGCCCGCGACTCCCCTCCCTTGTCTTTTCACGCGGCGCTGCGCAGTGCTCTTTTCAAGCGGCGCTTGCCTTTTGCGCCCGCATCGCTCCCTTCCCTCCTAACACACCCGACGACGGGCCCCTGCCACGGTTTGTCATGGCTCTGCGGCGGCGTTTGTCGGTCGGACCGCTGTATCTTTTAAGGGTATAGGGATGTATACTAGACCAGACCAAGTAAACTGGGATGAGATGCCTCCCAAGGTAGCTAGCGCTTATAACAATAGTGTACATCTAGCTACCCGTCGAACTCCTAATGAGCTGCATAAGTCCTTCAGACCAAGTAGGCCGTTTGAGGGATTGAACCGGGATCAGATTCAGAGATTACCTCCCGGTACTCGAGAGTTTGCCTTGGAAGACGAGAAGGAAGTGGCCAAGGTGGTCGAAAACCTTAGAAAGGCCCATCTTCGCATGATTGAACATGCGAACAAGCATCACAGACCCTCAGAGTTGAGAGTAGGCGACCTAGTCTGGGTCAAGTCAAAGGAATTTGCACCAGAGGAAAACATCTCGCAGAAGCTTTTGCCCACGTACAAAGGGTCGTGGCCTGTCCTAGAAGTCAAAGGAGGAGAGGACGGACCATCATACACCATAGAGATAGCACCACACCTTCATACGTATCCGGTCTTCCATGCATCAAAGTTGTTGTCGTGTGTCACCAGCGAGCAATTTCCTTTGCGAAGATCAATGATCCCCCCAGACATGGATCGCACATATGACATAGACCGCATACAGGAAGAAGACATCTTTTGGACTGGACGTCGAGGTCATCCCTAGAAGCAATACAAGGTTAGGTTTGTCTACCAGGAACCTGAGGATGACAAATGGTTCACACGAACTGAACTTCTAGAGACCGCTCCCGACATAGTTGATGCTTATGAAAGAGCAAGGAAGGGTAAAGGTCCTGCCTTGGATTAAAACATTGTCAGAGAACCTCCAATTTAGGACGGCTGGAGTGAAACGGTTTCACTCCCTTCAAGTGACAATTGCAGCTCCCAGGGCTTGATGCCTAGACCTATCCATGAACCCATGTACAACTACCCATGGACCCTGTGTGCCTTGAACCCGTGACCTGTTTCCCAAAATGTAAGTTAGGTTTCGTGCGTATATGCGTGGTCATGCGGACTTTACCCCTAGGAAGTTCTGGAAGCTGCTACTTGGCTCTTCAACGCAGTAGAGGTCAGCCGTTCGTAGATGAGTCAGCAAGGAAGAGTCTAGTTGTAGCCTAGTCAGCAGTCCCAGTCTAAAGTCCTAGTCCACCTTGTCTAGTCAACAAGTACCAGTTGGGGCTGCACATTCCTCGGGCCTAAGACCGGAGGCAGGCCAGACCACCAACGAAACGGTATAAATAAAGAGTCAAGGCCAGGCCATTCATTCATTCGCATGTGAGCCATGTGGATGCGTTGCTTACGCGACTTGTGCATCGGAGGTTTGCAGGAGCCCGACGACGGCGGCCATAGCCGCCAACTTGTTGACGACAACAATACTCTGTGTGTGTGTGTGTGTGTGTGTGGACATTCAGGGTAGACCCAGTGCGTCTGAGTGCATGTGAGAGTGCGTCTGTTGGTGGATACAGTGTTCGGTGGGACCTCAAACCAGCGTGCAACGACCATAGCCAGTACATGTGACGAGTTGGCTTAAGTTGAGTTCCTGGCCTTCGACCATATTTCTGAGTTTTAATTGATCAGTCATATGATCGATCGATTGATTGATCATTTGATTGATCGATTGATTGATTGACTGATTGACTGATTGATTAGTTGATTAGGTTAACCTATTAATTCAAATTTGCGTTTTTCTACACAACTGCCCAAATTCCGGAAAAAAAAAAATTCTTTCGGAATTCCTTCCTTGGCGCAAATTCGTTTCCCCTGCTTTATCGTAAATTCCGAAATCGTGCAGTAGCTGAAATTTTCGATTTTCTTTTGTTGGGTTTTCAAAAATTCACTGGTTGATAAATCCAATTTTTTTTTTGAATTTCGGAATTCTTTCTTTAGTCTAATTCGTTTTTTGACTAGGAAGATTTTCATGTCCGGCCAGGCACCCGGGCGTGCAAATTTTTTAGAGTTGGCTGTCAAAGGGGGGGGAAGGGGGGTATGAATTATTTTTAAAGGGGCTAAGGGGGTTTAAAGGGGGGTCACTTAATGTGCTTTTGTTATTTTCTTTTTTTATCTCTGATTCGGTGAGGAATTCTGATGTGACCCTCAACCAAAAGTTGTCTATATTGCAATTCTACACAACATATTTGTTTTCTGGAATTTGTTTACTTTCATAATAAGTTTCATTTTCTTTTTTTATCTTTTTTTTTTTTAAGCGCTGGGGCTGCCCAGAACCCTGCCCGGGGGTCATGCCTGGCTCGGCACCCGGGCGCGTATCCGGGCACAAGTTGGGTGCCCAGGCGCCCAGAAAAACCACCTAGTTTTTTTATAAATTCTGCATCACTTATTAATTAGTAGCTGAAAATTTCAATTTCCTATTTTTTTTTGGACTTCCGAATTTTCCGTTGTTTTAAGATTCTGAAATTTTGTTTTTTTCTCGGAAAATCCATTTTTGTAGTTGAGTTTCAGGTGCGAGGATCTAGGTCCTCGGCAGGCCTAAGGGGCCCCGGTTGCAGTGGTGCCCGCCCTAAGTGAAGGCGGGCCTAACTTATCACAAGAGGCCTTTGAC
>BFEA01000497.1:473737-495349 GCA_003427395.1 Chara braunii | reverse complement strand
AATCCGAATTTTATTTTTCTTAATCCGGAATTACTGTGAGGAACAAGCCCTCAAGGGGCCCTATCAGACATCAGTAAGGCCCTCAGCAAGCCAAGTGCCCGCCCTAAGTGAAGGCGGGCCTGAATATTCGTCAAAGGCTTCGGGCTCTCGCAGCACGCTAGTTGGTTGGGTAGACGCGTGGGCCTCACATTGCTGCGTCAGACAGTTGGCCCAGGCCTTGACAGCTGCGCCTGGGCATACATACATAAAGCAGGGCCGATACATTGGGAAGCAGGCCTTCGGCCTTTGGAAAAGCAGTAGTGCCGACGCACCTGCCTGGGAGCCCTGCACAGATGCAGCAAACAGCCCAAGTCCGGAGACTCGGGTCGTGCCTAACTGCAAAGGGCCCAGACCCTCAACTGTAGTTTCGGGCCTGGGCGCAGGGTCTGGGACCCAACCGGAAGCTACTGGAAGCTTCCAGCCAGGCCACACGCAGCATCCAGGAGGCTGCCACTTCCACAAAAGGAGTGAGGCAGCCTAGACCAGGCATTCTGGCGGCTAGCAATGCGGATATGCTGCTGCGCTCTCGCTTGATGCTGTGCTGCTGCCAAGGGCGCTGATGGGGCGCACAGAGGTGAAGTGGGGCGCTGCAGGGCAGCGGGACGCAGACAGCCATAGCGGAGCTGCTAGGCGCCACGGGGGTACAGCGGGTGATCTGCTGGTCTTCAAGGAAGGAGGCGCTGTGTGGGGTAATCAAGGTCTGATTGAGGGTGACGMGATACGTACCTGGTGCATGAAGAGAGGTCGGCTATGGAGTTGACAGTCATGTACATTGGTCTTCGAGAGTCGAAGTGAGCCTGTTGCGTGAACCAGCTGTAGGTAGGATATTCGGGCAGAGTAGGTTGGCCACTGGGCGCCAAGCAGAGAGGAGCGACTTTGAATTCTTTGTTGGTGTGGCCTACGGGCGTGGACATTGGCTCATTACTTCATTGCATTGCTCTATATGGATGGTTTCTCGGTGCATTTTGTACTCTCTGCTTGGATACGACTACTGGGACATCTGTGTGATTTCGCAACTTGGTTTTCTGTATGTCGTTCACACTTATATTCCTTGCAATTTGGTATCAGGGCTGGTTCGCGATGGCCGCTTACCTGGCACCAACGACATTGTTACTGGGTGCACTGACGATGCTTCATGTGCAGTAAGGATACTTTGGCGCTGGTTGATTAGCGGAGCGACATTGTTAGTTGGTGCACTGACGATGCTTCATGTGCAGTAAGGATACTTTGGCGCTGGTTGATTAGCGGGGCCTAGGTGGAGAGGCCGGCCGCTGGAAGGCTGTGGCGACAGCGGATGTATGTATGATGATGAGAGTATGCTGACGTGGCATTTTGGCTAAGGTGGCACTGCATTGCCTTGTGGGTGGTACCGAGGCTAATGACCGGTCATCGAAATGCACGTCGGCCCAATTGGTGAGAAATCTGTGGTTGGGGGCAGGTATCTCAAGGTACGTTGTTCCCATTCCTTATCTACCCTCTCAATCTCTTCTTATCGTGTGGAAGTGAGTCCAACTTGAGTGTGCTCTCTTTAGAAAGGAGTCGTGTGCGCTCTATCTTGAGAGACGGCATTCTTCCCGGTGGCGCATCTGGCAGGAGAGGGCGGTGCCTCTGAAGGGCCCTGGTCGAAGCACGGGTCACGGTCACCATGCCAACCCATGGGAGTAGCACACGCAGGCCATGCTGCTTTGTCCATTGAGGCTCTTTGCTGCACTGATAGAAGTGTGCGGACTGACCAGTCTTACGGAGACGCTCCCAAACAGTCTACAAACATTTCTGGTTGGGGTCTGAACTGTCCACTGGCTGTGATCGTCGTCCTGATTGCGACGTTAAAGAATTCATGAGGACTCTCGGGGGCTGTCCTTAAATTGCCTCTTGATCAGCCAGATCAATCAGACATAAGGCTCGTTGCACGCGATGGTAAACAAAGGGTAGGCTGGTCATAAGCATACTTCTTGGGCGCAAGGGTGGGCTGTGGTTGCACACGTTAGACACCGCAGCATGATGATGCTCACAAGTACGTTGGATACAGGGGAAGGGGATTCCAATTGTGAACTCAACTCTACATCACTATATTATCCATTGTGCATACATCTGCTCACTGTAGTTTATTTTTATCTTGATTAGTTGGTTGACAGACTGCTAACACCTAGCAGACAGCCTAGAGTAGAACTGTAATCTACCATAGACAATTCTTCTTAAAGCTTCTGTGCAGAACTAATCAAAGATAGTAGACTACATGTGTACAGTTTGTGTAGGTGTTGTTGATGCCGCTTGACTAGTAGTCTATGTAACTCTTCGGACATTTATCATTTTATTTATTTTTAGAACCGCTCAGACGTATGTTGCGGTAGGTCCCAGAGAGGACATTAGTGCAGACAGCGTCTGCCTAGCCCATGAGCGGATCAGAGGGTGGGGAGGATAGATATGACGATAGGAGGCAAACACGACGGAATACCAGCAGGATACCCGTGGTGTTCCAGGTTCTACTACTCGGAGATGAGAGAAGACTTAGGGACGAAACAAGGGCCCACAATCTAGAGACTGCGAGAGAGGCGACAGCGTCTGCCTAGGCCATGAGCGGATCAGAGGGTGGGGAAGATTGATCTGACGATAGGAGGCAAACACGACGGGATACCAGTAGGATACCCGTGGTGTTCCAGGTTCTACTACCCGGAGACGAGAGAAGACTTAGGGCCGAAACAAGGGCCCGCAATCTAGAGACTGCGAGAGAGGGAGCAGCAACGGCTGAACGCGTGTTAGCAGCAGCAACATCTAGCTCAGTAGCAATGGCTACCTCTTCAGCCACTTCTGCTGCAAACTCTACTGTCAGAGTTTGGGTATGCCACTCGACGCGACCAGTTCACAGTCCATCTCCAGTACGTCAGAAACTGGCACTAGTCAGATGGCGGGTTCGCAGTTCAGCTCGCCATCTCCACGCACCCAGGAGAAGATGGAGCTCCAGCAAGTAGAGAATTTTCGCTTGAGGCTAGAGGAGGAGCTCATGCAGGCTACTAAAAGAGAAATAGATTAGAAACAAGAGTGTCAGACTAGAGGGTAGGGAGGCAGACAAGGCTGCACTAGAGGGGTTAGATGACTCGACCCTTAGCAATAATGAAAAGATTCTTAAGGCGAGCATCCTGTCCATGCACGCATACATGGAGAGTAAACTGGATACCATCCAAGACACCTTGGACCAGATCTTGAACGCCATGCACAGGCCACGAATCAGGCCAGCGGTCTTGCCATCGCTGCCTTTCTCATCGACGACAGGCCCCTATGCCGCTCAGTCCGGACCACCACCAAATGGTACATCAGCAGCAGCCCTATCTCAGACGGTTGCTTCTTCATCTTCCGGTCCAGCGACTGGTGCTACATCACAGTCGCCACCTGTCTCACCAGCGGGACAGCAATTTCCTTGGTATCCCAAGACCCCCCCTGAAACCACCTCCAACGTTCTCAGGAGACAAGAAGGATGAGGCTCTCGACACATGGTTGAGAACGGTGCCAGTGTGGGTGAGGGCAAAGAGGACATTGTTAGAAGAGGAAGTGATAACTGCTGCATCCAACTTAGAGGGTTCAGCAACTCGCTGGCTTAATGGATTGGTTGCTTCAAAGGGTTTCGGCAGGAACATGAGGGACTGGGCGCAGACCCACACCCTAGAAAGCTTTATGGACTTAGTAGAAGCACATTGGCACAACCCTCAGCAGACACAGATTGCCACTAATGGGTTATTAAAGCTTGATGCTAGAAAGTACAAGTCTGTGCGGGAGCTTACTACAACCATAGAGCGCCTAATTGTCATCCCAGGTGTGGAGTACAATCCACAGGTCTTATTGACCATGTTCTTGAGATGTCTTCCCACAGACATCAAGAACTTACTGGCCAGCGAGGCTCGGTTAGAGTATCACACGTTTCAGACATTCAGTAAGAAGGCCCTAGATTTAGAGGCTACAGTGGGTAATGCTCAGACCCCTTCTACGGACGGGAGAAAGAAGAAGACTCCACAGGAATGGAAGAAGAAGGGTAGTCGATTGATGATGCTTGATTCCGAAGGGAATCAAACTGAAATCAATGATGTTTCTGAACTTGTGGAGGGTGCAGAGTTAGACGGCGAGGAGAGTGTTGAGAGTTGCAACCTCGCCGCAGTAGTTAAGACTAAGGCAGCGGGCCATGGCAAGGGCGGTCAACAAAGGAGTTAGGGGCAGACTGCTAACCCAAACAAAATAGCAGGTTGGGTTAGAGCAGGCCTGAATCAAGAACTATGGCGGGACCGTTGGTCGCGAGGTGCTTGCATAAACTGTGGTGACTATGGCCATACGCAGTTTAAGTGCACGAACCCGAAGGTCTCGTGGAAGATCCCTCCTAAGGGTGGGTTTCCTTCTTCTTAGTCTGGGGCCTCTATGAGCTCCAGCTCGGGAAACACTTAGGGCCGGTAGAAGTTGTAGTTGCTTCTACTCTCGTTGAAGCGGGTGATGTACCCTCCCCGTTTCAAGAGTTGGGCGAAGCTATTGACTCCTTAGTCACCCCACAGACGCATCCAGACCCAACTATACTATGTACGTTGGACGTGTCTGAAGCCTTAGAGGACCTTGAAGGTGAGTGGTCGCCAAGGGACCCTCATGAGTCCTGGGTGGCACTAAGTAGAGGTCCTAGAGGGGAGCACTTCGTTGTGGAAGTTGGTGTGGGTGGTCGCAAGTGCGGCGCCTTCGTAGACATTGGCTCCACACGAAACTTCATAAGTCGCGACTGCGTTGACAGATTGCGCCTAAACGACTGGGTGTCGCGCCTTCGTAACAAGGAGCTCATGATGGTCGAGGACTACGTTAAAGATGTAGTCTGCACTTTCTCCTACCCAGGAGGAGAGAGAAACCATAAGATATCATTCCTGGTGAGCGACGAGTTGCCCTTTGACATGTTATTGGGCATGTACTACCTCGAGGTTGCCAAGCCCCAGTTTGACCGGGACAAGAAGGTGCTGAAGCGCGAGATGCCTAATGGGAGGACCGTTAGACTGGCCAAGTATAAAGCCAGTACCGTTAAGAACGCACAGCCTCTACCACGCATTGACGACCTATTGGATAGGGTGCAGGGATGTAAGTATAATACAAAGATAGACTTAAAATTCGGCTACCATCAGATTGCCATCAGACCAAAGGACCAGCACAAAACCGCATTTCAGACCAGGTACAGTCTGTACGAGTTTGTGGTGATGCCCTTTGGCCTTTGCAATGCACCGGGTACGTTCCAGCACGCCATGAATAGGATCTTCCATGACAACTTGGATAAGTTCGTCGTCGTGTACCTCGACGATATACTTATCTTTAGTAGAACTGTAGACGAGCATGCTCAGCATGTAGATAAAGTACTTTCACTCCTCCGATAGCACAAGTATACGATAAACGCAGAGAAATGCGAGTTCGGTCGCACTCGAATCTTGTACTTGGGTCATGAAGTATCCGTGGATGGGATTAGGCCCGAAGATGCGAAGGTGGCTAGCATTAGGGACTGGCCACGACCCCAGTCTGTGACTGAGGTCAGATCATTCTTGGGAATGTGTGGTTATTACCGCAACTTTGTAAAGAACTATAGTACGATCACATCTCCCTTGACTGATCTAACTCGACTTGACACACCATGGGACTGGACCGACGAGTGTGAGGCGGCTTTCAAGCGTTGAGGCATGCCCTCACGCACCATGAGGTTCTCATGGTACCCGACCCGCAAAGGCCATTTGTTGTAACCACTGACACAAGCCAATACGGCATTGGCGCAGTGCTGGCTCAGCAGGAAGGGAAAAAGTTGAGACTGGTCGAGTACATGAGCAAAAAGATGCATCAAAGAAGTTGGCAAAGTCCACCTACGAGAGGGAACTCTACGCTCTCTACAAGGCACTTGTCCACTGAAGGCACTATCTTGTTAGGAAGGTTCTTCTACTTGAGAACTGACCATCAGACCCTGAAGTGGATCAAGACACAACCTGTTCTCTCCGATGCACTCAAACTTTGGATTGAAGTCATAGATCGATATGACTTTAAACTAGACTATGTAAAGGGAGAGTACAACAAGGTTGCAGACGCGTTGTCTAGAAGGGCAGATTACCTGGGCGCGCTGATTTCTGAGTTTGGCTTATCTGAGGACGTGACTCGATCTTTGGAGGAAGCCTACAAGGAAGATCCCGTCACAATGGACATCATCAACAAACTGCAGGCCAAAGACAAGGCCACCACTGACGAGTTTGTGATGGTGGATGGATTACTCTTTCTTGAAAAGGCAGGGTTCAAAAGGTTAGTCGTTCCATCTCGATAAATTTTGCATAGTTTATTTTTAGGTGAGTGCCACGACGCAACGGGACATTTCGGCTACAAGAAGACTAGTGCTAACTTAGTACAACGATTTTGGTGGCCTAACATGCTGGACGATGCAAAGAAGTACGTACAGACCTGTCAGGTTTGTCTGCGGGATAAGTTGCGGACTCAAGCTCCGCTTGGGCTACTGAAGCCTCTACCCATTCCTGATGGCCCAGGGCAAAGTATCTCCATGGACTTCATGGATAGTCTCGTGACCAGCAAGAATAGCAAGAGGCACATCTTCGTCATACTTGATAGGTTCACTAAGTATGCTAGACTAATTGCCATGCCGGAGACCGCCAGGACTGAACATGTCATCAAGTTATTCATGGATAACTGGGTGCGTGATTTTGGACTGCCAAAGACAATCGTCAGTGATAGAGATGTGCGATTCACAAGCGAGATGTGGAAGAAGGCCACTGAACAAATGGGCAGCCAGCTGCAGATGACCTCTGGGAATCATCCCGAAGCAAATGGGCAGGCTGAACAGATGAACCGTGTGGTGCAGCATCTGCTGAGGCATTACATTAAGCCCAGCCAGGACGACTGGGATGAGAAATTACATCTCATCGCCAGTCTGTACAACAATGTTGTACACAGCACCACCAGCGTCAGTCCTAATCAACTACATCTGGGATGGAAGCCTAGATCTGCTATAGACTTCCTCCTGCCTGAAAACCGAACTGCTGCAACTCCTGGAACCATTGAATTTGGTGTGCAGTATGAGAAACTGTTGCAGCAGACTGTCGAACACATCAAAAAATATCAGGAAGCCATGATTGCTTCTGAGAACAAGCATCGTCAACAGTCCACATTTCAGGTAAGGGAACGTGTCTGGGTCAAGGCTAGTGAGTTGGGACAGGAGTTTGGCATCTCTAGGAAACTAATGCCTCAGTATTTCGGTCCCTGGGAAGTCTTGGAATGATTTGGATGGTCCCTCGTACGTCATTTGTATCCCTGGTCACTTACGCACTTACCCTATTTTTCACACCTCCAAGCTTGCACCTTCCGCTGAGACAACACAGTTCCCATCACGGAGATCTATGCTGCCCCCCACCATGGATGGCCACGTGAACGTCGACGACATCCTGATCACAAAGACACACCTGTTCCCAAGCCACCTGGCAGGGGAAGACCTCCCAAACCTTCGAGGGAGTACCGAGTACATTTCATGCATCATACTGATCCGAAGGAAAATCGATGGATTTCAAGGGAGGAACTTGTGAAGACGCTCCTCAGATCGTGGCAAATTATGAGAAGAAACTGAACGGGAAGGCACCAGCATGAAGCATCGCAGCGGACTTTCGAAGCTAAGGGGGACGGAATGTGAGGCACAAGCCCTCAAGGGGCCCTATCAGACATCACTCAGGCCCTCAGCAAGCCAACTGCCCGCCCTAAGTGAAGGCGGGCCTGAATATTCGTCAAAGGCAAAATTCGACATTTCCATATGTGGGTATTTGGCTCTCGCAGCACACCAGTTGGTTGGGTAGACGCGTGGGCCTCACATTGCTGCATCATACAGTTGGCCCAGGCCTTGACAGTTGCGCCTGGGCATACATACACAAAGCAGGGCCGATACATTGGCAAGCAGGCCTTCAGCCTTTGGAAAAGCAGTAGTGTCGACGCACCTGCCTGGGAGCCCTGCACAGATGCAGCAAACAGCCCAAGTCCGGAGACTCCGGCCGTGCCTAACTGCAAAGGGCCCAGGCCCTCAACTGTAGTCTCGGGCCTGGGGTGCAGTTTCGGGTCAAATTGATACAACTATCTACAATTTCATTACGCCTACACCTAAGGGTTTAAGCTTGCTGTATCAATTTACTTGCTGACCCATTATGCAAAAGGTACGCCGTTAACCTTAGCAGATCCATCATCCATTGATTGATGATGCATCTTTCAGCCTTCGACTGATTGCTTGCATCGGGTTTCAGGTTTTCTATTTCACTCCCTTTCTTAGGGTTCTTTTCACCTTTCCCTCACGGTACTTGTACACTATCGGTCACTGAGAAATACTTAGGCTTAGAGGGTGGTCCCCCACAGAATTCAAACACGGCGCGCGTTTTAGGGTCTGGGGCCCAACCCGAAGCTACTGGAAGCTTCCAGCCAGTTCACACGCATCATCCAGGAGGCTGCCACTTCCACAAAAGGAGTGAGGCAGCCCAGACCAGGCATTCTGGCCAGTGCTGGCAACGCGGAAGTGCTCCTGTGCTCTCGCTTGATACTGCGCTGCTGCCAAGGGCGCTGATGGGGCGCACAGAGGTGAAGTGGGGCGCTGCAGGGCAGCGGGGCGCAGGCAGCCATAGCCGAGCTGCTGGGCACCACGGGGGTACAGCGGGTGATCTGGTGGTCTTCAAGGAAGTAGGCGCTGTGTGGGGTAATCAAGGTCTGATTGAGGGTGATGAGATACGTACCTGGTGCATGAAGAAAAGTCGGCTATGGAGTTGACAGTCATGTACATTGGTCTTCGAGAGTCTAAGTGAGCCTGTTGCGTGAACCAGCTGTAGGTAGGATAGTCGGGCAGAGTAGGTTGGGCGCTTGTTACATCTTCGACTCACACGGGTCCTACCGGACCCGACTTAGGGCAGGAGGGACACACCAGGGCCTAAAGGCCCGACCTTTTGGGGTTACAGGCCCTAAAGGCCTGATTTTGGACCAGCACAAATCGGGTAGGCCCAAACGACACTTCGTTTGGGCCTGGCGGCGCTCTTGAAGCTGCCGCCCGCCGATTGAGGCTGAACCGTCCATCTGGACGGTCCAGGGTCTGGCCTGGCCTCGCAGCATTGAGGCCAGACCATTGCCTACCGGTATAAGTACCGGTATCCTGCCTCAGTTGGGGATCGGCCTACCGGAACTCTACCGGCACAGCATGGTCAGTACCAGTGTACTGTTTTATGCGCTAAACTTAGCGCAGGGGCTGAAGCAGGAGCGCAGCATAGCGCAGCAGCGAGCGGAGCAGCAGAAGGGCGACTGAGCCAGCACGGCGGCCATTGCCGCCTGAGGTACCGGGAGCTTGGAGGGTCTCTCCTCCTCTCCCTCGCCAGTCCCCTCTCTCTCTCTCTCCTCTTCCTCCTTCTTCTTCTTCTTCTTCTTCTTCTTCTTCTTCTTCTTCAGATTGGAGACTATCCAGTTGGACAGAGATCAGAGTTGGATTTCGGTGATACGAGACTGTGGTACTTATCTGATTGGAGACTTGGAGATTGTTGAGGTTGATACTCGGCTGCATCACAGTTGGACACCGGTTACATCTGGACTCGGTTATCTCCGACATTGGTGACTTTTGGTCTACCATTTCGGAGACCTATCAGACTCTATCTTGTGACCTATCGGTGTGATCTACCTCCTACCTCCTTCGTCTCTCCTCCCACCTTTCATCTGTGTATGTGTGTACGGGATCTGGGTATCGTCTATGAATGACCCAGACCCCACCATCTCATGATTGTATGTGTGTGGAGTGATGCCATGTAGGTCAGTCTATGTGAGTCAGTTCGTTATCAGACTTCCGCTGCATAAATGCTCATCCTATATTGGTTGATCTTTGGTTCTGCCCATACTCATTGAAGTATGTAACAGCACTGGGCACCAGACAGAGAGGAGCGACTTTGAATTCTGTGTTGGTGTGGCCTACGGGCTTGGACATTGGCTCATTACTTCATTGTATTGCTCTATATGGATGGTTTCTCGGTGCATTTTGTACTCTCTGCTTGGATACGACTACCTGGACAGCTGTGCGATTTCGCAACTTGGTTTTCTGTATATCGTTCACACTCGTATTCCTTGCATTACCTGAACTAGCGGAAAAAAAAAAATTGCAGTTCAACTGCAATTTTTTTTCCTTCCCATTTCTCTGATTATATCTGCAGTCTAAAATTCGAAATATTTTTTATAATTTCAATTTCAGGATTTTGGGATTGGGACACCTATCGAACTTGCAATTTCAAAATTTTTAATTATTTTTCAAAATTTTCTTTGAAAAAGCCAAGTTCGACCTTTTCGATTTTTGGCTAGGAGCTCCTTACCTGGGTGATCAATGCAACCCCATGGGGGTGGGGAAATGTTAGAATCTCATCTTCTCCCTTCCCACCTATCCCATCTACTGTGCTGTTCTTCTTCTTCTTCTTCTTCCTTCTCTCCTCTACTACTGCGGCATTGGTAAGTTGCCACGTCAGCACGGTGCCACATCAGCAGGCCATGTCAGCGACACGTCAGCAGACATCCGTGCCACGTCAGCAGCAGCTAGCGCCACCCGTACCTGCAGCATATGCCCGCAGTCACCCGATCAGAGATGGGCGACATGGTGCAAAAGCAAGGGGAAACTGGGGAGGCCTACGAGACCCGCATGTTGGATCAACTTGCAGAATGGAAGAAGAGGGCAGATGCAGCCACTGCCGCAAGGAAACAGCAAGAGGTGGAGGCAGAACAACAGCGTCGCCTCGCTGAACAACAGTGACAGCGCGACGCTGGCGCAGCAAGAAGACACGCAGATGAGAAATGACGCGAACGCCGAGACACTTTTTCGCAAGGAGGATAAAATAGAAATCCTATCCGGCAAGTGGGAGGCGGCTGCGGAAGGCAAGGAGGCCCCCGAGGCTGTGCGCAGCATTGCAAACGCATACGCACATATGACCGATCTGGTCTCGGCATGCGCAGCCGAGCAGGAGGACATCCTTTGCCTCGCCACACTGCTTAAACAGCTCGCCACGTTGGCCAAGCAGCAGACGCAGACCATCGTCGACCTGCTCAACTGGAACAACAGCCTGCCGCAGCCACACCCGCCGACCCTCCAACTTAGAGGTGGACATGGGCGTCGTCAAGGACATGGCGAGGCGACAGCAAGCTACCAACCAACAGTTGGAGCAGCAGATTTGTGTAGCAGCCGCTGTCTCAACCTCGTCACCTCACGAGCGCATACCCAAGTTGGATGGCATCCCGGTCTTCTGCGATGCATCGAAGACCAAGCCAATTCCATGGTGGCGCCAATTCGACCTGCGTTTGGACTTGTGTACACAGTAAACGACCCCAACCGGCATGCTTATTTATATCACCAGTCGGGGGGCGTGTGTCAAGCATGGCTTGACAATATGATGTCCGCACACAAGGTCACCATCTCCGAGCTGCACACAAAGATCACTTGGGCTGATCTCAAGGCAGCATGGCACACGTGGTTCCAAGTGGAACCGCTCGAGCTTCAGGCAATGGAGAAATTGCAGAAATTCCATCAGAACGCCCGACTTGCCAATCACCTTTACGGGCATCAAACACTACATCACGGTGTAGTGCCCGACATTACAGAATGCGTTGAGGCAAGTCGCGGAGGCACTCACCACGAGTGAGTCATTATTTAACAGGGTCTCGCAGATTATTGTGACGAATACGGAAGCCCACAATGCTGGTCGTTCGTCTTCTGCAGGCCAGGGTAGAGATCAGCATCGGCTGAAAGTTGTCGTGGTCGCGCAACAACGTCCAGCAACTATTCTAACGAGGCTGCTTCATCTGACGAGGGAGAAAGACTAGCAGCCGCCCAGGATGGTGGCCACCCTGCCAAAGGTCGAGGACGCGGCAAATCGAAGACAAACACCTCTTCAGTCCCCGGGCCATGAACAGCACCTCAAGAACTACGGTCTCTTGGAAGGCGTCTACAAGATCCGCACGAGATACCATTATTGCTTGTGGTGCAACAGCGACGTACACGAAATCGCCGGCTGTCCCGCGAAAGGCAAGCGAAAATCCCTTCAGGGAAAGTGAGCACCCCCGAGTGTGATACAACTTCACTCTCAATGCCTTTAAAATCGGTTGGTTCGCGCGCAACCGCCCTTAATTCTGAGGCACATGCAGAAGTCGTAAGTCCTCTTCTTCATTCTTTTGAGGACTTCGCTGCCCAGCTTGTTCAATCGTTGGGTTCTCTTGCTCGAGGACAAGGTGTGTGCGCGGTTTCTTCTTTGTCCGATAGCAACGACAATTTCTTGTCGTCCAGTGATTCTTCAAGGGATTCGGCACGCGAGTTCAACGTAGAGGTCTTGGACCCTTTGTTGCCCAAGGGATTTTGCATGGCTTCCTCTCCCTTCCACGGACCGCTTACCGGGACCGCAATGCGCAGTACTATGCGCCTATTTTTGCACACTTATTAGTCCTTTTATGCACCACCAACCCAACACCGGATGACGAAATTGCGATAAGGTACCTCCTTGCATGTATCACTAACGTGGCCCACGAGTTTCGCATGCAGCGGTACGACAACAACAACGCACCCCTCCTTTATGTCCGCATCCAAGTTGGGCAAGCGTCCTGCAACGCTTTGCTGGATAGCGGCACGGCTCGCAATTTCATGAGCTAGTCCTTCCTACAAAGGGTCGACCTTGGCGCTCAAGTTCGAAGGAAGTCACACCTTACGGCGGTCAAGATGGCGGACGTCGGACAGAACAACTTCTTGATCGCTACATCGAAGCCGTACCGGTCTATTTCGCACCACATGCATGCGAGCCGGTTATGTTTGACGTCTTAGACACGACATTACTTTGGGGATGCCTTGGCTCGCGAGTGCGAACCACACGGTCAACTCCCATCGGCGGACACTTACTGTTCACGACGCCTTTAGCGCCGAGGTGTTGTGTACAATTCCTGTTATGAAACCTTCCACTTGTGCTTACGAGCGGACCGATGAGATCGGCCTATGTTTTCTTACGACCGTCGCAGCGACCGAATCTTCACCTACGGACTTGTCTTCGGACACCCGTGCGGTGCGGTTGCTTGACGAGTTAGTCGACATCTTTGAGTCTCCTACTATTGTGGTGCCGGATCGACCGATCTCCCATGAGATCATTCTTCGCGCCGGTGTGATCTCCCATGAGATCATTCTTCGCGCTGGTGTCGTATCGTCGAAAGGATGCATCTATCGCATGAGCGAATGCCGCATCCGCCCTCGTAGCTCACCCTATGGTGCGCCGGTTCCCTTCGTAAGGAAGAAGAACAAGGATTTTCGCTTATGCATTGACTGTCGCAAGCTCAACGCGCAAAATGTCAAGAATGCGGGCCCCCTTCCTCGTATCGACAATCTACTTGAGCGTTTGGGCGGCAAATAATATTTTCTGATGTTGGATTTGAAGTCGGGCTATCATCAGATTTCAATACGCCTGCAAGATCGTACAAGTCCTCGTTTAAAACACGGTTTGGGCACTTTGAGTGGGATGTCATGCCTTTGGCCTCACCAGTACCCCGACGACCTTTCAAGCGGCGATGAGCAACGACTTATGCGCGACGCTGGACGGTTTGTGCTGGTCTACTTGGACGACATTCTCGTCTATAGTCGGACCTTGGAGGATCACCTCGAGCACCTTCGACGTGCGTTGGAGACGCTCCGTCGCGCCAAGTACAAGCCCACCCGTGACAAGTGTGAATTCGTACGTCAAGAGTTGGAATACTTAGGCCACTTTGTCACACCGGAGGGCATTAGTCCATTATCGGACAAGATTCAAGTCATCCAAGAGTGGCCGGAGCCGAAGAACGTCACGGATGTCCGTTCGTTTCTTGGCCTAGCCGGCTACTATCAACGCTTTATGAAAGGCTATTCGAAGATCGCGACCCATTTGACCAAGCTTCAATGTGAGGATTGGCTGCTAGACTTCGGTGACGAAGTGCGGGCTTCCTTTTCAGGCCTCAATGAGGAGGTTTTACGCATCTACGACCCGCTTTTGCCGATGCGAGTCACTACCGATGCGTCCGGCTATGACATTGGTGCCGTCCTCGAGCAACACGATGGTGTGGACTGACACCCGGTCGAGTATTTTAGCAAGAAGGTGTCCGTCGTGCACTCGTCAAAGTGGTGGCAGCATTTTCTTCTCGGTTGAAGTCAATTCCGATGGGTAACGATAACAATCCGTTGGTCTTTAACAAGACCCACGATACAGTGAATAGTACCTTTGCCCGTTCAATGACTTTCATTGACCAGTTTGACTTCTTTCCCGATCACATGCGTGGAAAGTCAAAACCGTTTTGCGGACACTCTTTCATAGAGCCTGGACCTTTGTACCACAGTCTACTCGACGTTCGGGATTGACGACGACTTGCAGGAACGCTTCATCCGCGGCTACCAAGTCGACCCCGAGTTTCGCAATAAATACGCAAACTGCTCGTCTCAAAATTCGGCGCCATTGCACTATCAGATCCAAGAGAGCTATTTGCTAGTCCACTCACGGGGGAAGGATCTTCTTTGCGTGCCAAGTGATCCACACTTGCGTACGCGGCTTCTTGGTGAGTTCCACGATGCTCCCGCCACTGGACAATTTGGAGTCAATCGTACGATTGGCCGACTTCGGGAGCATTTTTTGTGGCCCGGCCTTCTCGGCGACGTCACACGCTATTGCGAGTCATGCGAGGTTTGCCAGCGTTGCAAATCCCGCAATCATCGTCCCCTAGTACACTTTTCTCATTATAGCCATAAGGCTGACAGTTGGTTGACCTGTGCGGAACTTCAGGCCACAGCCCCTGATGTCCTCGCACGTTACGAACACAAACAGCAAGGCAAGCCGGCACCTTCGGCTCCCCGCCATACTCGCATCCAGTTTCCACCATTAGATTGTCAGCTTCGCCCTCGATAGATACCTTTGTTTGTATGTAGTGTCGTATTATTATAGTGAACCCGGGCAAGAGCCGTGGCCTTCCGCCTACACAGAGGGGCGTATGAAACAAACTCCCGGCTCAACTTCATAAGGGGGAGTGTTACATGCTGAGCCTGCACATGGGCCCCATTTTGGGGGCCCAACGGTTGCTGGGGCACCCCAGGCCGCACGTACCTCAGACGTGCGTCCTGGAGGCCCACGGCCGGCCTTAGGGCTGCAGGTTTCGATTTGAGGCAGCATTTATTTATTTATTTATTTGCTGTCCTATTTTTGTCTGTTCAGGCAACGATTTGGACTTGCAGTTCATCCGAACAGACTTTCGGTCTGTTCGGACAAGGCCACATTTTTGGGCTGGTACGAAGATAGGCAGGCCCTGTTGGGCTAGGTCCGTTTTCCTCCAGTAGCGGATGTCCCTGCTGCATCAGCAGGGAGGGTCTGGACGTCTGGTCAGGACCCAGACTCAGTAGGCCACGTTTTGGCCGAAGACCACAGGGACACGGAGGCACACCCGCAAGGCCCAGTGCTTCTTATTGCTGGGCCACGCCTGGGCAGACACACAGTTCGAGTAGCTCACTTCTTGGGCGACACGCTGCTGAAACAGCGCTACAGTGCTACGCTGGAGGTAGAGGTAGAGGTGTAGGTAGAAACTGAGGCGGAGACCATACGTGCGTCGGCGGAGATCCTACCTGGGCGCCATAGCTGGTCTTCATGCAAGCGCACCTGCAGCACAGAGGAGACACACGGCGACAGTTAGTACATGGCGTACCTGCAGGTGAGATAGCGAGGAGGACGACATCTTCTTCTTCTTCTTCTTCTCTCGCCCTCCATCTCCTTCTTCCTCCTTCCCTCTTCTTCTTCTTCTTCTTCTTCACAGAGAGAGAGAGAGAGAGAGAGAGAGAGAGAGAGAGAGAGGGTACATCAGGCATGAAGCCCAGGATCTGATTCGACATTTTTGTGGCAGACATTGATTGGACATTCAGCAGGGAGACTATTGTTTGACTTCGCTATCGCAATCTTGGTCTTTTCCCTTGTCTCCATCTTCGTCTCGCCTCTCCCCCCCCATCTCCTCATCCGTGGTATCTCCCCATGTGCGTGATCAAAGAGGGACCTTTCTTCTATGTATGTGGTCCCTCCTCTCTCTCTCTCTCATGTGTGGTGTATGATGGGGTGTCACGTTAGTATCTGACAGGTCAGGTCATATCTTTGAGTCTTCCACTGCGCTACATTGTGCTATTTTCATATGTATCTGGATGTGCATTGTTTGCTGACACTGCATTGTCCATTCGAGTCTTTTGATCACTTTGCAGATCCTTGGCTCCCCATACATTGCTCGACTGAGCATGTATCACAAAGTGAGTCGAATGGGAAGTGAAACCACCTGCACAGCTGCTAAGGATTACTCGCCATACCGTCTGCAAAAAAAAGAACAGAAAGCATCAGAATCGTCTGATGGTTTAATTGAAGGTCATCATCACCATGCAAAATGCAACTTGAAGGTCACAGATTTTATATCTCGCTGCACAGTCCCATATGCTGACAGTTCAAGAAGAAGCTACAAACAGCAATGTTGTCAACAACAGTTCAATTTGTCACTGCTTTTATTTCTTTCTGCCAGCACGCTCCCATATGCTGACACGCGATTGTAACCCTGTGCATGCTCCATAACAGATCATAGGTGGCGGAGTAGTTAAAAGTGACAGATTGTAAATAGGTACTAGATCCGTTGAAGGTTATATTTCTGAGTGGGATAGAATCCTGCCTCTCCCGGTCCGTGGCCTTCCATCGTATACAATACAACACTGCACAGCAAGTGGAATGGTTGAGGGAGGGCATTATGGAGAGATTTTCCTACACACTAGGAGAGCACTACCAGTCTCACCTCTTCCTCAAGCTTAAGACCCCATAAAGGAAGGCCGTAGGGCGTGTGAGAATCTCTATGGGAAAGTAGGTCTGAGAATCTCCATGCACAGAGTTCTTCTACCCATGGTTGAGTCACACAGCTTCCCCACTCACTCCTACCAATGGTTGTTGTCAGATGTCCGAATCGGAGGCCAGGCATGCACAGGAAAGGAATGGGAAAGGGCAATCCTGTAGGGAAGCACGTGAAGAGTAGAGCGCTGGTAGTATTACTGAACAGATCCAGCGTTTGAACCCAAATGGAATCAGATGAACAGAACAATGTTTGGGGATAACATTTCACAAAAAAAAAGAAAAAAGCAAAAATGTGAAGTACGAAGAGCGCAGCAGAAAACTCGATCAAATATACAGATCAAGGGCATACATGGACAACACACCCAAGAGACAATTTTGAGCATGGATGGAATCAACTGGAACAAGAGCGGTGAGACGGACCGCCAGTGTACCGATGGATCAACGGATCACCAACGGACCAATGGACCGACCGACTTACCGAACAATCGACCGAGAGACAGAGAGACAGGGAGACAGACAGAGACAGACAGACAGACAGATGAGATGTCCAATACGACACTTTTGTACTCCATAGCCAAGATAAAACCTTCGTCCTTCATATTGCATTGAGCCTCACTGCTCGTCACCTTGAGAACACACACACATTGAGAGATTTCACGAAATCCACACTGGAGTCCAGAGATGAAAAGTCCAGGTATGCGCAGCTTAGAAATTCAAACAAATTATCACATTAAACAGTTCCGGAGATCCAATCACCAAGCGCTCAACAGCGCAGACCCCCAGCTTAGAAATTCCAACAAATTATCACATTAAACAGTTCCGGAGATCCAATCACCAAGCGCTCAACAGCGCAGCCCCCCTCTCTCTCTACTTGATAATATTGACTATGAATACATCCACTGCTACTCAGCTCTACCTCCTATCACTAGCTATGTGCCCAGGGCTCTCGCGCGCATGCTACTCGCAGATAGCGCACAAGCGCTTCAGCAGCACTTCCACACTTCTCACAAATGAGCAATCTGTCCAAAATGTGGCTTGCCAGTCCTTATATTGACTTGGACTGAGCTTCAACTCGTCCCAGCCTCTGCTTCTCGTGGTTTGACTTGGTACTGGTACCACATGCCAACGGCCTGCTTGCTTCAGAATGTCAAGGCCTGGTACTGCCCCGAATTTTCATTGGTGTGCAGCTGCTTGGGGCTGTGAGCCACGACTTTTCACCCCTGGAACATGACTTCTGACTGTGGGATGTGACTCTTGCCTCTGGGACACGACTTTTGCCTGGGGAAGTGTCCGTTGCCTGTTGGATATGACTTTTCGAAAACTTTTCAACATGACTTTTCAGTATGAGACGTGACTTTTGCTTATAGAATGCAACCTTTGCCTCTGGGATGTTACTGTTTACCGGGTGCCTGTTGAACTTGACTCCTAAGGTACCCGACTGTGACCTTTCTGAACTGACCGATTTGGCCTCCCTTGGCCTAGGACCTTGACCCTGAAATTCAAATTTGGGGTCTGCATCGTGGAATGCCTTTCACTCTCGCCGGCCTAATTTCGAGGCTCTCCGAGAAAGTTACAATCTTTACCTACCAACTATGTTGATTCCTCGTCTAGCTCTCTCATAGTAAGACACTATGTGCGGTGCTCTTTCAATTAGTTCATCCCTAGTCGCTGGGGTCTACCCTTGTGTCCCGATCTATAAACATCCTCAGCAACAATTGCTAACACAAGGGAGCAACCTAGAGGCATTAAACACCGGATAAGTGTGCAAGTGCGGAGGAATCTCAACAACATAGGAAGGACCATCCACATCTCCAATCACGTCGAGAATTTGCCACGGTCCCCTATACGCAGGCAATAACTTATGCGAGATGTTCTCCTCCGGGAGAAACTCTTTAGACTTCACCCAGACCAAATACCGTAAAGCGAACTGCGAAGGTCTGCGGTGTTTATTTGCTTGTTCTATCATCTGATGCTGTGCCTTCCTGATGTTCTCCCTTACCTTTTCTAAGCCTTTCTCATACTGTACAGTGAATTCTCTAGTCCTTGGCGGAAGTCTTTGTACTTGATCAGGGTTAAGACAATCGATGGGCCTACGTGGGCGCCAACCTAAATGTAGTTTCACGGGCGTTCGTGCTGTAGCCAAATGTACAGAATTGTTTTAGGCACTAGCGACCTTAGCTAGATGTTCATCCCAGTCACCCTGATCTGGTCGGACGTACATACGCAGCACCTGCTGCAACACTTTGTTCATCTGCTCGGTCTGTCCATTTGTCTCTGAGGACATAGTTAGTTTGGGCCCATATGACCTCATAAGCTGTTGCCAGTGCTCACCCGTGAACCTTGTTTCTCTATCACTCATGATAGTCAAGGGATGCCCGTAGTCCTTTACCCAATGAATGAAAAATTCCCGAATCACTAAGTCTGTCTTGGCTTCACCAGGGAGAGGCACACAAACAGCAAACTTGCTAAATCTGTCGACTATCACCATAACTTGGCTTTTCCCATTCCTACTTCTCACTTCTATAGACACGGAGTCTCCGAGACCCGGCGGTATATCCAGTGGTCTAACTAACGGAGGTATAGCCAGCGGTCTAAGTAAACCAAGGGGAGGCTGCATGGTACTCTTGTTTCTCTGACATACTTTGCAGCCCTGAACAAAGGCTATGCAATCATGTTTCATTCCAGCCCATGTATAGGAACGTAGGAGGTTAGCGTACTTTTTCCTCCACCCGAAGGTCCCTCTGTGTCGTGACATGCCCTTAGTATTGGACTGTGAATCTCTTCACTGTTTGGGATGCACAATCTATCGTGCACATCCGTCTTCTCAAACACTAGTCCTTGGGTCACTGTAAAGTCCGGAACATCGTGCGGTGTTGTCTGCACCTTGTCAATCAACTGACTATAGACTGGATCACTAGCATAGGTGGACCTAATCTTCTCTTGCCATTTGGCGCCTCCGTCTACGTGTGTTACAATGGCACCAAAGAAATTTGCTCGCCTACTTAGTGCATCAACGATAACGTTCTACTTCCCTTTGACTGGCTTCAATTCGAAAGTAAACTGATGAATCTCCCCAACCCATCTTGTCAATATAGGTGCCATTCTAGCTTGGGTCTTCAGCCAGCGAAGTGTCTCATGGTCTGAATACACTTTGAAATGCCGACCTAGGAGGTAGTATCGCCAATGATTCAAGGCTTCTCTAAGAGCAAATAGCTCTCTCTCTCATACGTAGAAGCGGCGACATTCTCACTAGGTACTCTACAGGATATGAACTCGGCACGTTTGTACCCATACCCATCATTCTGTTGGAGTACAACACCTATTCCGTATTGACTAGCGTCAGTGGTAACCATAAACGGCAAGGATGGATCAGCGATCTTCATAACCGAGTACTCTATCAAGCACGTCTTTAGACGTTTAAAGGTTGAAGTACAGTCTTTATCCCATCTCCGGACTCTCTTTCCTTAACAGCCTACACAATGGGCAGCTATTACAGTGAAGTTCCTCACGAACTTGTGGTAATAGATAGTCAGACCAAGGAACGAATATAGTTCCTCAACGTATGCGGTGTTGGCCAATCCCTAATTGCTGCTATCTTAGCGTCTTCCGGTTTAATTCCATCTCCATCCAACACATGTCCCAAGCATAAAACCTGACGCTTGGCCCATTCACACTTCTTTGTGTTCAACTTAAATTGTGTGTCTCGCAACTCACTTAGCACTAAACGTACGTGTTGTTGGTGTTCCTCTAACGTTTTACTAAAAATCAGAACGTCGTCCAAAGAAACAACAACAAATTTATCTAACCAATCGCAAAAGAGTTCATTCATACAACGCTGGAAGGTAGCGGGGGCATTTGTCAATCCAAACGGCATGACCACAAATTCGTAGTGGCCATATCAAGTTCTAAAGGCCTTTTAGTGTTGGTCTTCGGGCAACACCTCGATCTGATGGTAGTCCGACTTCAAGTCTATCTTCGAGAAGAACTTGCAACCTTGCACTCTATCTAGGAGATCGTCTATCCGAGGTAATGGCTCAACATTCTTTATGGTTATCGCATTACATCCCCTGTAATCTATACACACACACAGATCATCTTCTTTCTTCGGCATGAACAAGACCGGTGCACCATACGGTGAGGAACTTGGCTTAATCCACACTTTCTCTATCAACTCATCCAATTGCCTGCGCAACTCATCAAGCTCTTTGGGAGAACTCCGATAGATGGGCCGCTTGGGAATCCGGCTACCGGGTTGTATGTCTATCTGGTACTTGGTCTCCCTCTCCACAACTTCACTTGGGGCCTCTCCCACGTCAGCGAACTCGTCTAACAGACTCTGCACATTGGGTGGTATTGGCACTTTGTCCTTTTTCCCTTCACTAACCGGTCTCACATAAGCAACAAACACTTGTTCAGCAAGGTCATTCTTGACCATGGGGCTGATGAACGCGGGGCACTCATACAATAAAGAGACAAACTACTCCCTATGCCAGATGCATACAACAAACACTGTTTTTTCTTCCCACTTGTGGGACTGGGCAGCCAACACTCATGCTCTATGAAACCGTTTAAGAACGCTTAAGCGCGCGCTCAAAGCCCCCCAGTAGGCGCTCAATCGCTTTTTGGCCGCGCGCGCACACCAAAACATGAGTGTGCGCACCTGGCGGGGCCCCAGACGTGGAGG
>BFEA01000497.1:443927-461181 GCA_003427395.1 Chara braunii | reverse complement strand
CACCTTCTTCCACCTCCATCACCTACACCCATCCACCATAGCCAACCGCCCCAACCCTTCATCCACCTCCATCACCTACACCCATCCGTCATAGCCGATCACCTCGCACCTTCCTCTTCTAGCACCTCCCTCATCCACTCGGAAGTCGCGGGGGTCGCAAGGGCCACCCGGGATCTTAGGTAGGGCCGGTTAGGGTAGGTCAAGGGGCGAGGTCGATTAGGATGTGGAACTTCTCGTTTTTCCTCTCTCCAGCTCTCTCCCTTTCTCTTTTTCTCCTTCTCTCTCTCCCTCTCACTCTCTCTCCCTCCCTCTCTCTCTCCCTCTCTCTCCCTCTCCCTTCCTCTCTCTCTCTCCTTCTCTCTCTCTCTCACCCTCTCCCTCTCCCTCCTCTCTTCCTTTCCCTCAAGCCCTTTGACACTTAACTCTCCCCTCACCCCTTCCCCCCCATGGCATGTGACTAACCTCTCCCCTCACCTGCTACATTGCCAGGGAACGAACGGCAAAGAACTTGATCCTCACTTGGTGGAAAGCGAGGGCAAGGGGAGGCCTGCCGATCCCTTGTGCCGCCAAGAAGGAAAGGGTACCAGATTCTTGTGAGCATCCGGGGAAGCGCAAAAAGGAGTGAAGTATTGTGACAAGGTCAGTTTTGACTCAACCATCTTCCCCGACTGCATGACTAAGGTGAAGGCATGGCTTGCTTGAGTGAGGGGAAAGATAACCAAAGGATCGTTCAAGGCAAAGGAAACTTAGGCTTGTGGGAGGGGCGATGTGTTGACCCCGATGGGGATTGTACTTGGCTTTTGCTTTGTGTGGTCTTGCGCAGGTGAGTAGCCTAGGGTGGTCTGTGCGGGACTGCGTCCGTCGGATGCGGGCGGGAATAGGGAAAGCGACGAGGGAAGGGCTTAGACCTCGCTTAAACTATGAATGCAGGATGGGTTGGATGGTCGGAGGCTTGGATGAGTGGTAGACGCCTGGATGTGGCTTGTGTGACAATTGAATGCAATGGCTCTCTTGAATGCAATGCAAGCCCGGAAAGACTAAGGGCAGTCTTGGATAGGTGAATGCAATGCTAGTGGCTCAAGCAAAAAAAATATAGCGGCTAGGGGTCCGGGCTATGCCACCCCACCCCAAGGATGCCGTAAGGGCTGTCTTGAGCCACTAGACTTAGTGAAAAGGTGCGTGGCCCAATGGATGACGCTTGGCCTACGCATGATAAGAAGAGAAATCTTCAATAAACTCCCTGGACTGCTTGTGTATTGGAAGGAGCAATTGCCTGGTCAGACTTAATTGAATCAAGAAAACGTTACGAGTGACCAAAAAGCTATCGTCTTGACGCGAGAGCGGAGCTACATCCCCCAATGTAAAGCCCTCTCGCAAATGGCCCATCCCCATCCATCTCATAGCACTAGGTGGGGGTGCCCCTGGGACGAACGACCCGCGCCCTAAGCGTGAGCGCAGGCGGGTCGAGCCAAATGGGACCCGCAGTGGGGTCGACTAAGGCTCGAAAGTCCTTCAGGGTACGGCCCCTACACCGTGAGCCAAATCCAAGAAATGGGTAAGGATCGGCTCATGGTTGGGTACGCACAATCGATCATGTTTCCCATAGCGTCGAAAGAGTATGCCTTTACATTCATGGAAATCACGCTGACTGCTAGGGTAAGCCCAAATCTGCTCAAGGATGGGACTGAGTTCCGGATCCTTGGCAGTGTGCTCAATGAGTTCCTCTTTCAAATTTTTACGAAGGTCATAGGAACCCACAAGGCAAGTCATGTACTCAGGGTGGCGAGACAAAGCATCCGCAACGCGATTGTAACAGCCTTTCTTGTGCTTAAGCTCAAAATCATACACATCAATCTCATGCAACCAGCGGGTCAATGTGGTTGAGGGATTAATCTGTGTCTGAATCCATTGCAAAGTCTCATGATCTGAGAACACTTTGAAATGACGACCCAAGAGGTAGTGTTTCCAATGATCTAGTGCCTCTCTCAAGGCATAGAGTTCTCGGATGTAGGTGGAAGCATGCGTTTGCTGTAATATTCAAGCGGACGTAAGCCATCACTTCGTCTTGCTGCAGCACTGCACCAATCCCATACAACCTTGCATCCGTAGTTACTACGAATGTAAGCTTGGGATCCGCAATGCGGAGCACTGGATGACTCACCAAAGCCTCTTTCAGTGTTTCGAAGGATGCCGTGCGTTCCTCATTCCATGAATAGGACACATTCTTGCTTGTTAATCAAGACAGCGGACGAGCGATGATAGAGAATTTGGGCACAAATTTACGGTAGTATGACGCAAGACCAAAAAAAGAACGCAACTCGCAGACATTCGCAGGTTGAGGCCAGTTTTGGATAACCTCAACTTTGGTTGCCTCGGGCTCTAGGCCAGCGGCAGACAACCGATGTCCAAGGTAGATGACGCTGTCCCTCCCGAACTCAGACTTCTCCAAGTTGAGATGGAGTTGCGCGTCCTTGAGGATCTGCATCACTTCCTCAAGGTGTCTCATATGCTCCTCCATTGACTTGCTGAAGATTAGTATGTCATCTAGATATGCAACAACGAATCGGTTGATCTGATTGCGAAATACCTTATCCATGAGACTTTGAAAGGTGGCTGGTGCATTCGTGAGGCCGAAAGGCATGACTAAAAACTCGTACAACCCATCGCGAGTTTTGAATGCAGTTTTATGCTGGTCTGCAGGATCGACTTCTATCTGGTGGTAGCCAGACTTGAGATTGATCTTGCTGAAGACCTTGCATCCACCTGCAGCGTCAAGCAAATCATCGATACGTGGCAAAGGATATGCATTATTTCTTGTGATTCGATTCAATCCGCGGTAATAATACACATCCGTAGTTTGCCTCCTTTCTTAGGGACAAACAGAACCGGTGCACCAAACTCAGACTCACTTGGTTTGATCCATCCCTTCCCAATCATATCATCAATCTGCCTTCGCAACTCCTCCAATTCGCCTGAGCCCATTCGATATACACAACCTTTTGGAGGAGTGTTACCTTCTATCAACTCGATCATGTGTCGAACCGGACGCACGGGAACTCCATGCGGTTCGGCCAAGACTTCAGGAAATCGGTTGAGAAGGTTGCGAATTTCTGACGGGATCTCCGGAGGCGGATCCTCACATTCAGGTGCAAGCATACCGGATTGCGTAGGTGCAGCCAAAACAACAAAATTGGAAGTAGAGTCATTTGGACTAGAAGTAGATTTTTTAGAGGTAGAAGTAGTTGCCTCAGAAGTAGAAACGACATGCAGAGTAGAATCATTATGTACAGCAAAAATAGAAGGCACATGAGCAGGCCTAACAAAGGCTATATACATTTGCTCATCAACTTTGCGCCTGCGCCACTTTTTGCAGAATTATATTGCATTGAGAAAAGTTACTTGGGACTCGTGCGGCTCATCCAAGAGGACTGGGCGCTCGATTCCCATGACATCTTTGACCATGAACTGTGAGTCCTTCCACGTGGTTCTTTGACATTGGTCCTGCAACCAGCCCAAGCCAATAACCGCGTCGAAGGGGCACTGATCAAGGACATAGAAGTTCAGTTCATGCGTGATTGTGCGGTCTGCGTCAAAGGCAGTGCGCACACCTTTGACTGCATGCGTAGAGGTGACAACCTCTTGGTTGCCTACTTGGGTCCGGCAAGGATTCTGCAAAGTCACTTGCTTCATCCCCAAGGGTGCCTCACGAATGCCGTGCGGTGAGAAGTAGTTGGCGGTTGCACCACAATCAGCCAACGCACGGATGTAACGACCATTAATGTAGAGTTTGAAGAAGCTTAACTTCGTTCTCCCTTGCGCGCGTTCTTGGTTCATGTGAGCCCAGCGCGTCAACAGAGCATGGAAGTAAATTTCTTCCAACTCTACCTAAGGCTTCTTGTATAGGATGTGGATTTTCTCAGCCTTGGAATCAGCATCAGATGGGGTCTCAGGAGAGGTTTGCTGAGTGGGATCAGAATCCAATGGAGTTGCACTTACGTGTTCAGCCTCTCCATCTGTAGAGTGTGCTGATGATGTCTCTACCCCCGTTGCTGGTTTCCCTGCTGCGATCTGAAACAATGCTGGACTGAGTGTCCCGATTTGGTGCAATGCAGGCAAACCCCTTTCTTCACCCTGTGTTTCCACTCACTTTCACTGATCCGGAAATCTACCCATGGTTTGGTGGCAGGATCTTCCGGTTTGGGTGAAATTTTCGCTTCCTTGAGAAGAAGAATGGTGTTAGTGTTATTCTTCACAGTGGTCCTTGGTCCCTTACTTTTAAAGGCAGTCTTCGTGAAGGCATTCATAGATTAATCATCATTCACACACTCATACTCATGGGTTGACGAAGAGCAAGATGCCTCGCAGCCTTGCTCTTGATCGTCATCAAGAGAAGGATCCTCTGCGAAGGTCTCCTCGTCATCCTCAAGTAGATCGTGCGCTGAAAAATGGCTGCTGCCTGGAAACCGTTTGTGACCGGTGGACTTTTTGCCACCCGATCCACCCGGGAGGTCTTGTGCCTCCAGCTTGACTAAGTCCCGCATGAGGGTAAGCCAATCTGTATATGCGCTGAGTCCGAGCCCCAGGCGATGTGTTATAGTAGAGGGGAGCGTGCCTTTTATCACATCCAAGCAATACTGCGCAGTCATTTCCAAGTCAGGATTAGCAAAAAGTTTACTAACATGCATGGTGCCGGTTCACTTGCTGTGCTTGAGCTTGTCAAGCTTGAGTCTAGCTTTGGCTGCAGCATATGGATCAGCATACTGTTTGATCAAGAGTTCCTCGAGTGTAGCTACAGGAGTAGCCTTCAGCCATTTGTTCAGGTCTATTCTCTTGTAGCCTGCTTGTACAACTTGGATTTCCAAGAATCCTCTTACGGCGGGTTCCACATTGGTCCCTAGGACCGACGACTGAGTAACTGGGAGTGTCCCCAACACATCGAAGTAGGATCGCATGGACCTGATCCAAGATTCGATGTCGTCCTTTCCGTCATACTTAGACGGAATCTGTGCCGCCTTTCTATCGATGTAAGGAAAGTTGCAGCTTGGACCAGCGGCTGCTGGGTCCGAACTCGGGACTACAACAGTTCCAAAATGCCCTGCACTGCTGCAGCAGCAGAAGCGGGGTCTGGACTTGCTGCAGATCCGGATAGGCTGTTAGTCACACTCAAAAAAGAAGAAGAAGTAGAAGAAGACACGTTCATAGGGGCAAGAACGGACTCACACACAACACTAGAAGCAGGGTAAGCAGGCGGAAGGATACTTTGGGCTGGCTGCACATTAGCGAACTGTTGCAGCTGGTCACGGTGCTGCTGAGCCATCAGGGCCATGTCTTCTCGCAACTTCTTGAGTTTGTCGAACACTTTGGCGAGTTGGCCAGTATGGTCCTCAACAGCCCAGACTTCTACCAAAGCCCGGAGGAGTGGAACGGTTTTCTCTTCCACCTCCGCATCGGTTAGGGCAGGCAAGGTACAGAAGATGGCTTCATGAGCCTTGACCTTCTCCTCCCTCTCCTTCTTCTTCTCCTCCTCTTCCCTCTTCAATGCTTTCTCGTAGAAGAATCGGTACTGCGCTTTTTCTGCCTCGGGGGCAGCGTCCATTTGCAGTTTCCATTCTGCTGCAAATGCCATAGTGGAGGACGAGGGCGTTAGCAAGTCTCTCAAGAGGGGTCCGTACTTCCTCGCACTTCTGGGACGAACACTCCTCTTCCCTCTCCTCACTCCCTCAAGAACAACTCTCAGAAGCTTCTCTCTTCTCTCTCTCTCTCTCTCTTGTTTGCGATCGTGTAGACGCAGGCATTTAATTAACCAAGTCAAAGAAACAGCTTGAAATCAATCAGAAGAGAAGGTAGAACTCCTAGCCGGAGCGGCAATTCATTTGGAATGGAGAGCAGTCAAAAAAAAAAAGATCAGAGAGATCTCATCCAGCCACACAGTTTGGACCGACTACGTATGAGGTCCTCTCAAGCCTAGCCGGACTCAGCTCCGTGAAGACACAGCAAATCAGATTCAAGGTGTACAGAGAGATGCAAAAGAGAATTGAGTGGTGCCCAAGGTGCGAGTCAGGCGGCGGATCGTGCGGTAAAGTAAGATAAAACGTCTCAGCGGAGATCCCCTCCGCAGCGAGTGTCCTGGTCCGAAAGCATAAAGTCTGAGTCCCAATCAGATAGAGCAAGGTAACTGACGTCAACAGATTCGGCCTGAGGGGCCCTTCTTGTTTGGGCCTGGTCCCATTGAGTCCCAAATGGTCCCAGTGGAGTCAGAACCGGGTCCCAACCAGCAAGAGTTCCACAAAGACCTACTCTGTCCCTACCAAATTGAAAAACAAAATTTTGCCCCAGAAAGAACCTACAGACTACAGCCGTTCAGAATGAAATAAACAAAGCATTGTAGAGAGATATCACATGGCAAACAAGATACTCCATTCATTCACTCGTCAAGTGAGTAGGTAGTTCACACACCTCATGTAGTAACCCTGTTCAGAAGTAGCCCGGGGCCTAGAACTTAGCCCCAGGCCACGCAGACCAGAATTGGTCTGCACTGTTTTGTGTGACCAACACATGCCCAGAACTGAGAAGGCCGCATGTGGTTGTGGGACCAAGTGCTAAGATCAGGAAATTCAAGAGTCAAAGTCAACTGTTAGGTCAAAGGTACCTCGCCAGGCCCTTGGTTGGATACATCCACTTGTTGTGCGCAGGTAAAAAGACATGCATCCAAGCCGAAGAGGATACAGTTTCAGATCGATCCAGGCCCTTACCGGTGTCAAGATCTGTACGGCTTGAGTCTGCAGCAGCCGGGATCCAGACCCCGAATCAACGCTACATAAGCGTGGACTCCCTGGCTTTGACATTCATTCTTTCTGTCTTGCGTTGACGCTGCCTCTATGCGTGATGATGCGACGCAGGCTTGACGCTGCGACGCTGGTGGACGCTGGGATGACGCTGGCATTGGCGAGATTATGGCAACGCGCTGCTGGCTGGTGCGCTGACTGGCTGGCTACTGTCTACAAGGCTTGCTGACGTGACAGCTGCCACGTGTTGCTATTGACGTGGCTACTGCCACGTATGACTTCGCCGGGTCTATGTGACCGACATTGCTGTTCTATTCCATCATCACTTCAGGGAGAGATCAATGTTGTTTCATCATCACTTCAGGAGGAGATCGGGGCTGTGAGGAGGTTGTGACTATGTACCTGAAATCAGGCATTGCTCCAGCGCTGATAAGAGACCGATTGGGTGCCACGTGGCACATTGTAACAGGACTTCGATAGGTGTTCAGATTTACTGGTTATGAGGTGGTGATCAAGGAAGGAGCCCGAAGCAGGAGTGGGCAATATAATTCCTCTCCTTTGTCTTTTCTCCTTCCTTCCTCTTCGTTTGTGTATGCTTCTCTCACCTCATTTCTTTCTGGATACTATTTGACTATTGGAAACTATCAACGACAAGATATTCTGGACTTGCATTGTTGACAATCGTATTCATGATCTGGGTTCACTGCAATTTGGTATCGGAGCTGTTCTCCTGAACACGGTATTGGTAAGCCCCAGGTGGCGCACATGTAAGTGTGTGGCTCATACATATTATAGGTGATGATGTGGCGAGATTACATCTTCGGGGATATCTGACGTGGCACAGATTGACGAGTAGACCTCTCCGGGGATGATGACGTGGATCTGACGTGAAGACTACACCAGGGATACTGAAGCAGCGAAGACCCTACTTAGAGGCTGACGTGGCGGTAGGGATCGCGATGGGAGATACCTCCCTTCAGCCAGGGATCGCGATGCTGACATGACAGTTGGATCGCAGAGCTAACGTGGCATATGACGTGCCACGTCCCGGGACCTTGTTGCTATTGCTTTGGCGGTACTCTTGGAGTTGCTGCTTGCGGCAGGGTCCATTATTGATGCTGACGTGGTCTTGAGTGGGATTGATTGCTGGCATGGCAGACCTCAAGACATCACACCTGTCGATTACGGTGGTGTCTGTTTGCTGACGTGGCACTGAACTCTTGACTCACGGGGCATTGAATCTCATTGGCTGAATCGGTGACGGTGTCTCATATGAAGTTTGGAAGCTGACGAGGATCAGGAAACACACTTGCTGATGTGTCACCCCACTATTGATAGATTGAACGGAGTATGTGCTGACGTGGCAAGACTTGATGTGTTGGCACTCCGGGGGTGACACGTGACAGGCAGGACTCTGCTAAGTAAGGAAGGGCACTCGGAGGACTACGACGGTACAGCTGACAGAGTAATTATACAGCTGTGGTGCCAGCTGTCCGGGAGAGTGCATCATCGCACTAACACTCAAGACACAGCAAAGTGATATAGTGTGCTAACGAATTGTGTTGTTGGTATACTCACCTGATTATTGAAGTGGTAAAGTGTGCTGACGAACTGTTCCTGTTTGTTGTTGGCCTGTTGATTGTTGTTTATGGTGTGCGTACTTACTGGTGTGTTGGATCTGATCACACGGGCCTGACGTAGAACCTATAAATAGGACGTCATCACACAGACAAGAAAAACCAAAAGAAAAAGAACAACGGTTAGGAAAGAAAAATCTGTTTCTTTTTATTTCTTTTATTTTCTGAATTCCCATCGTGAATATCTTCTCCAAGTTGACCTCTAGAATGTTTGGCTGGTTCAAAGTACTCCTGTTTCTCCTTCCTATGGCTCTGGGTGAAGGAATTTCAGCCCCAAAGACTTGGAGACGGGCAGAGCAGAGAAAACAGGAACTGTTAGCATTATGGTCTCAACTGTTAAATGATATGCGTTTGTCTGGACCAGACGTTGAACAACACGTCCGCAGCCTGTTTGATTTGCAGACTGTAGAGAACCGTCTGAATCAAGCAGTTGCGGGCGCGGAAGTTGCAGCGGCCGGAATTGAAGTCACGAACATGATTGGCCAGTGTCGTTAGGCACTGGACCAGTTCACAATCAAACAGTTAGAAGCTGTAATGGAAATGACTAGGAAAGGTGAAGTAAAACCGGAAGTAACAGAGGCCACTATTGATGCCAACATTCAGCAGTTGCGTGAGACTTTGGCTGCTGAAGAAAGAAAGAAAGAAGAGTTGGCCAGGAGAAGAGAACAGGAAAAGAGAAGGGAACAAAAGGCAAAAGAAATTAGTCAGGTAATTGGAACAGATGTAAAGGAAGAAGGTGACTTAAAATAGACTTTTTATCACATTATGACTTACCTCTCTTTTCTTGAAGAGAAGATTGAACGGCAGCAAACTCAGCTAGATGAGATTGTTGTTGGATTGAGAACTGTTACCAAAATTGTGAAAGGGAAGACTCCGGTAACAGAAGAAGAGACTAAGGTAAAACAAGATAACGGAGAAAAGAAAGAGAAGAAATTAATGAGTGATGCTATGAAGTCTGTTGAAAAGACTGAAGAGGGGAAATCGTCTAACGGGGGGAAATTGAGTCCGTCATCTACTCCTCCTCCTTCTCCTCCTCCCACTCCTCCTAACTCTCCACCTCCGAGTTATCCTAAGGGTAAGAAAACCGCGGAGCCCGAAAAACCCAAGAAGAAGGAGGAGTGAAAATGAAGATGCCTTTTACGCCGCAAGGTTCGAGGACATTGGGGAGTGGTCTGGTACGATGAACTTGAAGCAGTTCCTTGCTAAGATCAAGGAACGCTTCTTGGACAAGACGATGACCGACAAGGCTTTTGACCAGCTCACCACCATAGGCCACCGTCATTGGACCTCTGTGGAGTCTCTGTCACGGGAAGTAGATCGGTTGCTGCAGGTTCCTGGATTGAACCTACAGGGCAACCAAGTCCTCTATATCTATTCCCGCGCTCTGCCCGAGCCTATTCGTGGACAGCTCGTGGCAGACTCGAAATCAGGCAAGTATTATTATATGCAGTTTCGCGATCTGGCTCTCCAAAAAGAGCAAATGACTTCACAAGTTAAGAACTCGTATGCTTCTGTGGTGAAGTATGGTGGAGGAGGAGGAGGAGCGAATTTGGGTCAGCGGGTCCTGTGGCGACATAAGCGCCAGGACCATATGCTTGTTCTTTTTGACGACGAAATCGTGGAGAAGTTGCCGCTAGAAGCCGAGGGGGCGGCATGCAGCAGCGAGTCCGCGAAGGGGGAAGTCACTGCTGCTGTGGTCAACAAGGGAAGGCCACACGTAAATGGAGTTAAGAAGAAGAAACCACGCTCGTTCCCTGAGCGTCCCGGAATTGCAGTCGGGAAACCCTGGGAGAAGATGGGAATCACACAGGCATTGTGGCAAGAGAGGATGGACAATGCTCAGTGCCTGAAGTGTGGACTTGCAGGGCATGTGATAGCCTGATGTCCACAAATACGTTACCCAAAAGCGAGCAGCCAGTAGGAGTAGCATCTGCTCCTACTGAGTCTAAAGATTTGGATCAAGAATAAGGTAAGGCGCCTACGATCCCTTCCAACCTTTCGACTCGTATGGCAGAGGATGGTTCTTCCTCGGCCCGTCATCCGGAACACCCTGAACCTGTCTTATGTACTGTCTCTCTGGATGACTCTCTTGACGAGCTTGGTAACGAGTTGCTAGCACTACGAAGCTCGTGGGCTCTGAAAGCAAAGTCTAAGGGTGAACTCCTACTCGCGGATGTAGAAATTGCACGCACACGTGTAGGTGCACTGCTAGACTCCGAATCTACGCGATCCTACATTTCCGAGAAGGCGATCCGCAAGTTGCATCTCGGAATGAAGGTAAAGAACCTGTCTCGACCTATCACGTCTATTCTAGCAGACAAAAGCACGATAACTGTCTCTCAATATATTGATCGTGTTAAGTGTCGATTCCGTACGAGGGACGGAAAAAAGATTATGCACGAAATTTCTTTTCTTGTGGAGAAGAAGTTACCATTCGATTTGATTCTAGGAATGGATTGGCATGAGGAAGCCAACCCAGATATCAAGTTCAAGGACAAGGTTGTGCAACTGCAAGACGCACAAAATGAATTGAAAGCCATTAAATTGTCTCATAAGTCTGACTCTGACTCTAGTTTGTCTTTTTGTTGCATGAGTTACCCAACCTTTCGTTCGATGGTTTCAAAGAAGAAATTGGAACAGGAAGTAATGATGGTTTTAGTGAAGCAAGTTGGTGAGTCCTCTACTTCATATCCTCCCTCGATTGAAAAACTCTTAGATGAGTATAAAGATCTACTAATTGAACCAACAAGAACGACTGAGCGTGCTATAAAGCACACCATTGAGATCATTCCTGGCAGTAAGACTCCCAAGGGCCCTATCTATAGAATGTCTCAGAGGGAACTTGAGGAACTGAGAAAACAACTGCAGGACCTAATTGAAAAAGAATGGATTCGTCCTAGCTCTTCTCCATACGGCGCTCCTGTCTTGTTTGTGCCTAAAAAGGAAGGTGAGTTGTGTCTTTGCATTGACTATAGAGATTTGAACTCCATCACTGTAAAAAATGTCGAACCCTTACCAAGTATTGACGACTTGTTGGACCAGTTGCAGGGTTGTAAGTACTTTAGCAAGATTGATCTAAAGTTTGGGTACCACCAGATCGAGGTGGATCCCGCAGATCAACACAAGACTGCTTTCCGAACAAGGTATGGTCACTACGAGTTCGTGGTTATGCCCTTCGGACTGACGAACGCCCCAGCGACCTTCCAAAGGTTCATGAATGAACTATTTCGTCAATGGTTGGATCAGTTTGTCATTGTGTATCTTGATGATATTCTAGTATATAGTAAAACACTAGAAGATCATGAGAAACACCCACGTCTTGTATTGGGGAAGTTGCGAGAAGGTAACTTCAAACTGAACCCGAAGAAATATGAGTTCGCTAAGTCGGAAGTCCTATACCTTGGGCATATAGTGAACGAAGATGGTCTAAGGCCTGAGGAAAAGAAGATATCAACAATTAGAGATTGGCCACAACCTAAGTCTATCACCGAATTACGCTCTTTTCTTTGTTTGGCAAGTTACTATAGGAAGTTTGTTAGGAACTTCTCACTGATCGCCGCACCAATGAGGAAATTGCTAAGAAAGGAAATGTATGGTTGTGGGATAATGACTGTGAGTCTGCATTTAAGAAATTAAAGTATGCATTGACTCACTATCCTGTTCTGAAAATTGATGACCAATCTCTTCCTTTTATTGTTACAACTGATGCAAGTCAGTAAGGAACTGGCGCCGTCCTTCAACAAGACGATGGCAAAGGTTACAGACCAGTTGAATTTATGTCTCCCCGATTGCCCACTGAAAAAGTTGCCAACTCCACATATGAAACGGAATTGTATGCCTTAGTCTGTGCTCTGAAAACCTGGAAGCACTACTTGTTAGGGAGGCACTTTACCGTGTACTCAGACCACTCTACCTTGCAGTGGATAAAGACACAGCCTAAGCTCTCTGACAAACTGGTACGATGGTCTGCTTTTCTTGATACCCTTTTTTTTTTTTTTTTTTTTTTTTAAAGACAGCCCCATCCAGTGCTAGGGGTGCTGGTAAAAGCAGACACCACTAGCACCGGGGGACGGCTCCATCTATTGGTGGGGAGCGTCACCTGCTGGAAATCGGGTCCAGCGTCCCGTAGGGAACCTTTGCACGCCTCCGTTACCCTTTGGGAGGCCTACGCCCCATAGAAACTGTCTACCTGAGACTTTTCCTTAGCCGGAAACGACATAAGGTTAGAATTCTAGCTTCTCAAGACTAGTATCTCACTAATGGCTCCAGTCTTTCCGGAAAAAGACCTTCTAAGCCTTCCACCTAAGCTGCGCAGGAAAAGCCCAAACCCAATCCCAGGAAACAGTAAAGCTTCATAGGGTCTTTCTGTCCAGGTGCARGTAGTCCGCATCTTCACAGACATGTCTATTTCACCGAGTCTCTCTCCGAGACAGCGCCCAGATCGTTACGCCTTTCGTGCGGGTCGGAACTTGATACCTTTGACTTTGAATTGAAAACAATCAAAGGAAAGTCTAACGTGGTTGCAGATGCATTGTCCAGGCGAAGTGACTTCTTCGGAACTATTGTCTCTTATTTGGATGTCCAGGAAAGTCTAACGGGTATGCTAGTGATCCTATCTGGAAGCCTATCCTTGACACTATTGTCAAAGACCCATCTCTACTTCCCAACTACAAAATAGCCGATGGTTTGCTTTTCTTGATTGACCAAACTGAGCAGAGACTCTGTATCCCTCACAAAGAAGAGATTAAAAGTCTGGTGATTGGAGAATGTCACGACTTTGAGGGGCACTTTGGGTTCAAGAAAACTTACGCTGAGGTCAGAGAATGCTTCGAGTGGAAAGGACTGGAGGAAGATGTACTACCCTACGTTCGTACCTGTCTGGTGCGCCAGAGAAACAAACCTTCACAGGAGAACCCTCCTGGTCTACTGAGACCATTGCCGATTCCGAGTGAACCAGGTGAGTCTATCTCAATGGACGTCTTGAGTCTCACAAAGAGCCGCAATGACAATGGTCAAGTGATGGTTATTGTTGATCTAAGTATGCTATGTTTGTTCCCTTACCTGTTGAAGCACGGACTGAACTTGTGATTCAGAAATTTCAGATGCGATGGGTGACTGAATATGGGTTTCCCGTATCTATTGTGGTTGATCGAGATGCGAGATTCACAAGTATGCCATGGAAAAAACTGATGGAGGCATACGGTACTCGTTTGACCATGTCGTCAGGGCGACACCCTGAAACGAGTGGGCAAAGTGAGCAGATGAACCGCTTGTGCCAACAACTCTTGCGTATGTACGTAAGACCCGATCAGATCGATTGGGACGAGAACTTACCCAAAATAGCCAGTGCATATAATAGCAGTGTTCATACTGCAACTGGATGTACACCTAATGCACTACACAAGGGGTGGAAACCAAGGCGTCCCATTGATGTATTAACGCGGGACCAATTTCTCAGGTTGCCGCCAGGGACTCGTGAATATGCAGTATTGCTAGGTTGTTGGATCGGACGTCGGGGACCCCCCTGACCATCCGGGATGTCCGACCGGACAGGGTATGTCCGCCCTGGCGCGCGCGCGCAAAAAAAAAAAAAAGTTCTCAGAAAAATCTGAAAAAAATATATGTTATGTAACAAAACAATACAAAGCAACGTTTGCCTTGGAGTCATGTTCAAATTCGCAGCCAATCATGAGTTAAAAATCAAAAACCAAAAAAAATATATATATTTTTTTTTCGACAAAAAAAAATTGTTTTTTCGGACGACGGGGGTACAGGACGTATGGGGAGACGTCCGAGAGAGACGACCGGCCCTCGGACCATTGGTAACCTAGCAGTATTGTTTCAAGAAGACATTAAGAAAGTGAAAGAGAACCTAAAGAAAGCTCAAGAACAAATGATAGACCAAGCTAATAAGCATCGCCGACCATCGACATTCAAGGTAGGTGATTTAGTTTGGGTCAAGTCTAAAGAGTTCTCACTAGAAGAAGATGTGTCTCAGAAGCTCCTGCCTGTCTATTTTGGACCTTGGGAAGTTCTCAAAGTCATTGGGGATGCTGAGGGACCGTCTTATCGCATTGATATTCCCCCTCATCTTAAGACTTATCCTGTCTTTCATGCGTCCAAACTATTGCCTTATGTAGAAGGAAATGATTTTCCTAACAGACCCTCTATGATTCCACCATCAATGGAAAGAAGCTATGAAGTCGACAGAATCATAGAACACGGGTTCTTTTCTACAAGAGCACGCCGACGTCCTCAGAAGCAGTTCAAGGTACGTTTCAAATCTCAACAACCATCAGAGGACCGATGGTTCAGCAAGAAGGCACTACTTTAGACTGCTCCTGACATTGTTTCTGCTTATGAACGAGGGTTAAAGTCTTAATTATTTCTGCGGTGGAACTCGAAAATGGGACGGCAGGAATGTAGTAACCCTGTTCAGAAGTAGCCCGGGCCACGCAGACCAGAATTGGTCTGCACTGGGCTGTGTGACCAACACATGCCCAGAACTGAGAAGGCCGCACGTAGTGAGAAAGAAGAAGATGATGATGTACTCCAGCATAGACCAATGTCAAGGCTCTTCTTCTTCGCCAACCAATCCCTTCCTCCTTATCTCCTCCCTCGTATTCAAACAAGAAATAACAATAATAATGTTGAATGACTGAACCAGAATCCATGTCTGAATCCCACTTCTACTGCAGGCACAACATGAGGTCCACCATAGCCATGGCCACCCGTCCTCTTCCTCTACATTCAGGCCGAGGCTATGGCGGACTATTGAGGCTTCAGCCTCCTGTCCAAAGGACAACCCAAAGCAGCTATGCCGCTGCCCCACTTCAAGGTCATCACCATGCAGCTATGCCGCTGCCCACTCAGCCACCATGCCTGACTCTGTCCGAGCTTCCTTGATGCGGCACTACCCCAACGGGGGCCTTCCTGATGCAGCGCCTAGCAAGGAGATGATGGTGTCTACCATAGCCAGGTAAGTGCCTCGCCACTCTCCTCCTTGGTCCCCTTCTCCCTCCTCCTCCTACTGGTAGAGCTCCACCATAGCCAAGGTGGAAGCTCCCGGCTTCTTCCTCCCAGCAGCGCTGTAGTACCCAGTGCCACTCCAGCCAGCGCTCCAGCAGCGTGTCGCCAAACTTGCACACTGAAGAATGAGGCTGGGCTCTCCGCCCGGCCTCTTGATATAGCGGCCTACTTGCCTCCTGGGCGGTGACTTCCAGGCCGCTCGGCCTCCCCAAGCAACCGGTACTTCCTCCGTTTCGGAGGGAAACATCATTGCAGACCCTGATATTACCCGTACAGGCCCTAGACTCAGACTGGTTGGACTGGTACCGGCCTAGACCTACCCTACCGCTACTGGACTCTAAAAATGCCARCTTTGTCTTCTTCTGCTCGGCCTCCAGTACCCCCTTCGTGCCAACTGCAGTGGGGTGCGGTATCGGCCTACCTGCCCACTTGAGTGTTTTTCCGCTACTCCAAGGGGCCGCGGGGCCGCTAGCTTCGCCACTTGAGTRTTTCCCCTGCTGCAACCCTCAATGCCACGGCCACAGGTAAGTACCGGCCCTACGGGCCTGCCAAACGAGCAAGTACCCTTCYGGGTCACACACACACTCAGGCAGACAAGCACTCAGACAGGCACGCAAGTCCACAGGCACGCACACACACAGACTTAGAAAACACAGCAGAATGCGGGAATCTCAACAAGGCATCCATTCCATCAGCAGAACTTCAGAAATCAGCAGTGTTCTCAGTCTGTGCTATGACGGGTCATTATACACAGATCAAAGTAGATAGTGGAAGCACAACCATGCACAGATGGGGAGAGGACACACAGTGTTTCTCACTCTCTGACGATACTCCCAACAACCAATCACAAGAAAAAACCTGCGAGGATAACAATTGGAATACACACTGATGATGAGCCAGTTAACCAGAAATCGTTACAGAGTTTGTTCCAGTGTCTCGCCACTCTCAGAACCTCACACTCCACTCACTACCCTACACCCAGTTAGTAGCACCACATCAGAACGACCTCCCAGGGGCCAGTGCCAACCACCCAGATGAAGAACAGATCCGGCGTTAAAGTCTTCAATGCCGCTGAACAATTCTGATGAAGAACCCGGCAGCTATGGCTGCCGCCACCCACATAGACTCAGTGAGGAGTCTCCACACAACCCAGCTAATCGCAGAAACCCACAGGGGTTGATGCGCGGGGGATGCCCCAGCTATGGCACGCCCTCAGCCGGCTGGCTATGGCTGCTGTCCACGGTGAGCGTCTCAGGGTACCGCCTGCAGACAATCGCCGCTGCAATCCTCCTGGCTCCAGAACGTTGTCTCCCGAAAATGAACTGCCAAAAGTCCCAACCCCATTCCCCCAAACTATTAATAGACTCTACTACTCTAGCCTAGACCTAGACCGGACTGACTGACCGACCGGTACCGTTTCGGTTTCGGCCTCTCGGCCTCTACCGGACCCGTCTATAGGCTATAGGTCCGTCTATCAGCTAAGGCCCTTAGGGCCTGTCTGTCCTAGGGGTAGCCTGGGCCTGCTAAACGCAGTGAGGATAGCGGTAGGAAATTCGAAGTACTGCTGGGCCTATTTTCCCCATATTTGCAGATATGTCCCTCATGAATTTTCCTTACAGGTAGGTCTCTCGGTTAGCCCTCAGCCATACAAAATTACAAATCTAACCTACTGCTGTACTGTACAGCCTCGCGGTTAGTCTCGGCAGTCGAAATCAGCAAGTCATTGCATCTCTCTCTCTCTCTCTCTCTCTCTCTCTCTCTCTCTCTCTCTCTCTCTCTCTCTCTCTCTCTCTCTCTCTCTCT
>BFEA01000497.1:429552-443807 GCA_003427395.1 Chara braunii | reverse complement strand
TGTGTGTGTGTGTGTGTGTGTGTGTGTGTCTGTCTTCCCTGTCTGTCTGTCTCTCCTGGTCTTCTTTGTGCATGCGCTCTCCCCCCCTCTCTCTCTAATTGAGAAAATCTTGATTCTGAATACATCTGCTGCTACTCAGCTCTACCTCCTATCACTAGCTATGTACCTAAGGCCGCCTTCCCTCTCAGTGCAGTGCTGCCCCAGCAGGGCTCCCGAACGCATGCTACTCGCAGGTGGCGCACAAGCGCTTCAGCAGCACTCCCACACTTCTCACAAATGAGCAATCTGTCCAAAATGTGGCTGGCCAGTCCTTGTATTGACTTGGACTGAGATTCAACTCGTCCCAGCCTCTGCTTCTTGTGGTTTGACTCGGTACTGGTACTACATGCCCACGGCCTGCTTGCTTCAGAATGTCAAGGGCTGGTACTTTCCCGAATTTTCATTGTTGTGCTGTTGCTTGGGCCTGTGAGTCACTACTTTTCACCTGTGGAGCATGACTTTTGACTGTGGGATGTGACTCTTGCCTCTGGGACACGACTTTTGCCTGGGGAAGTGTCCTTTGCCTGTGGGATATGACTTTTCGATACGACTTTTCAATATGAGACGGGACTTTTGCTTATAGAATGCAACCTTTGCCTCTGAGATGTGACTGTTTACCGGGTCCCTGTTGGACTTGACTCCTAAGGTACCCAACTGTGACCTTTCTGAACTGACCGACTTGGCCTCCCTTGGCCTAGGACCTTGACCCTGAAATTCGAATTTGGGGTCTGCATCGTGGAATGCCTTTCAATATCCAAACTTGCACAAAACGCTGCAGAAGAAGGAGAGAGAACTGAGGAGGAGGAAGAAGTACTCGAGATATGGCAATGGCGATAAAATGTTTCTCTCTCTCTCCCCTTTGATGATCTCCTTTTCAGTTGTCAATCGCCTCCAACAACAACAATAAGCTTCAGATATCTTAAGATCTCTGTCCCGCAAAAGGGGCGCTCTCCGGAAATAGTGAACCACAGCCAGCTCAGGTCATTGAGGTCGCTGGCTCATCCAATGTGACAAGAACTTCATAAGCCAGCAAGAACAGTGAATTTTCAAAACTTTTTGATCGAAATTGTTGGTGTTTCTATTGTCTTCAGCCAACCTCCCTCTCCCCCTCTTCCCCCTCCCCTCCTCCCTTGCAATCATGGCATCCTCTGATAGTATTAAGCTCATGAACAATCCAGCCCACCACTAGCTCGTGACGTCATCCTTGGCCTTTGCAATGCCCGCAGGTAAACTAGAGTCCCAGGACCGAAGATGCATTTATTCCTTCCTTACACCGCCCCCCATCAAGCAACACAGAACAATAGTTTGAGACTGTTTCAGCAATGTATAGCCATAAAATTGAAAGTTTTTCTTTTGAAATACACACTTTTACATAAGCACTACCAAGCAGAAGAGACCTCACTATACCTCGTACTGGTCAGGGCTCTCCAAAATGCTAGCTTTCAATTCCCTCTGAGTGTCCTTCAGAGCAGTCAACTTAAATGTCACAACGCCCAGCTGCCATGACCACAGCAGTAGTCACCCACCACACACACAAAGTAGTAGCACACAAGTTGAATGCAGGAGATCACACCGAGTCATGGAAAACAGAGCACATGGATTCGTTTGTGGCAGACCACACAATTTCAGAGAGCATTACAGCGATGTGTGCCTGATTCTTTGTAGAGGAAAGCATCAAAGCATACAGAATAGCAGATTAGTGCCATTCAGCAAAGATGAACTCAGGATCGCTCACAAGCATGCAGATCCGCACAGCATAACACACGCTCACACAAGGTCACCTATGTTAAACCAGCTCCCACGAAAGTTTTCCTAGCACGAACCTGGCCACAAATATACACAGCAGAAACTGGCCACAGACGACCCACGAGAGCTCTCCCTGCATTATATAGTATGCTTCCCCTTGCTCCACCCCCGCTCCTCAAGGCCTCGTTCCTAGGGAGTCTATGACTCTATGTTGATCGGTGGCCATCGCTTCCAAACCTTCATCGCCACATTTTCTTATGATGCAATCAGACTCGTTCTCATTCACACTTTTGATGCATGTAAACAGCAGCGCAGCAAACTGGCGACATGTGCCCACACAAAACTCAGAGATATGGCATCCAGATACAAGTTCACTTCCAACAGGCTACGGCGACTCAGCGCCCAAACAACTCGCTGTTCACACACACCGGATCACCCTGGATATCCCACACGCGTCACTCTGGACACTCACACATACACACACACTCTTCACACTAACTACAGCTACGGCAGCTATGGCTGCCTCTACCCTATCGCTATACTAAGCTCCCCCTCTCTCGGCCACTGCGTCCTCCGGGCTCACTGCAGACCTCCTTGCACAAGTCGCTGTGGCAGCGCTTCCGCATGGCTCGCGCAGGAATGAATGAATGGCTGGGCGCTGCCTCTTGATTTATACTTCGGAAACTCGTTGGTCTGCCCTTTGCCATCGGCCCATGGTGCTCACAGTCCCCCGTGGTACTTGCTGGACCGGACTGGGACTGACTGGACCTTACCGATGACTGACTGTGGACTCACTGCTATCCTACCGTCGTCGTACTGCAATCGCACTGCAGTATAGTCCACCACTTGACTCGCCACTTGACCACTTGCCCACTTGCCGACCTTCTAGAAGGCTACAGCTAGGCTTCTGGAACTCGCTAAGACTTCTACTCTATAGACCTACAGATCGAACACCTGCTACCTATGGACCTATGACAGACCTACCAACTGTCTATGAATACACAGGTCACAGGTTCAACTCTCGGGATCTACACAGATACTAAACATGGGTAGGGTGAGGTCTAGGGATCGAACCCTGGGGTCTGCATCTGCTGCTGCAAAAGGTGAAAACCGTTTCACTCCCGCCGTCCTAAATTCGAGGTCCTCCAAGAATATTTCAGTCCAAGGCAGGACCTTTACCCTTCTTATCACGCTCGTAGGCTCTGACTATGTCGGGAGCTGTCTCTAGGAGTTCTGTTCTTGTAAACCAGCGGTCTTCTTCCGGTTCCTGATAAGCAAACCGGACCTTGTACTGTTTCTGGGGACGACCTCTACCTCCTGTTCTGAACACATCCTCATCTACAACGCCGTCAATGTCATAACTTCCATCCATATCCGGGGGGATCATGGATCTTCTTGAAGGGAACTGTTGACTTGTGACACACGGCAACAGCTTTGAAGCATGGAACACAGGGTATGTGTGGAGGTGTGATGGGATCTCTATAGTGTAGGACGGTCCATCCTCTCCGCCCTTGACTTCTAGAACCGGCCACGGTCCTCTGTATGCAGGCAGCAACTTCTGCGAGATGTGTTCCTCAGGTGCAAACTCTTTAGACTTGACCCAGACTAAGTCGCCTACCTGAAATTGAGACGGGCGACGGTGCTTATTGGCCTGTTCTATCATTCTGTGCTGGGCCTTTCTGAGGTTCTCAACAACCGTTGCCAGTTCTTTCTCGTGCTGTACTGCGAACTCCCTGGTACCGGGCGGTAGTTTGTGAATCTGATCCCGGTTCATTCCTCCGAACGGTCTGCGTGGTCTAAAGGACTTGTGCAGCTCATTGGGAGTGCGGCAGGTGGATAGATGCACGCTGTTGTTGTATGCACTAGCTACCTTAGGCAACATCTCATCCCAGTTGATCTGATCTGGTCTAATGTACATGCGCAGAACTTGCTGTAGGATCTTGTTCATCTGTTCTGTCTGACCGTTGGTCTCTGGATGATGGCCAGATAACATTAACAACTTTGATCCGTAAACTCTCATGAGTTCCTGCCAGTTCTGGCTGGTGAAACGACTATCTCTATCACTAACTATCGATAATGGGACCCCGTTCTCACTAACCCAATGGTTGAAAAACTTCTGAATGACTAATTCTGTGTGTGCAGCAAAGGAACAAAAACAGCACATTTGCTAAAACGGTCAACTATGACCATGACTTGGCTCTTGCCATGCCTACTCTTGACCTGAGTATCCATGAAGTCTATGGACATTGAGTCTCCAGGCTGATCAGGAATAGGCAGCATCCCCGGCCAGGTGTACGCACGCATCAGGTTAGCTAATGTCTTCTGCCAACCGAAGTGTCCCTCTATGTCATGGCATTCCCCTAGGATTAGACTGCGGACTTCCTCACTATTGGGAACGCATAGGCGGTCGAATACATCTGTCTTCTCAAACAGTAGTCCTTCTATAGTGCGGTAATGTGGTTCCGCCTCTGGGGCCTCCTTAACTCTCTTGAGGAGGTCACTATAGATAGGGTCATGCGCATACGCTTGCCTGACTTTCTCCTGCAGGTCTCTCCCTATATCCATATAGTGTACTATGGCTCCAAAGTAGTATGATCTCCTACTCCGAGCGTCCGCAACTACGTTATACTTGCCTTTCACTGGCTTAAGCTCAAAGTCATATTGGTCTATTTCAGCGGCCCACCTAGTTAGTTTAGGTGTCATCTTGGCCTGTGTCTTTAACCATCTAAGTGTCTCATGGTCAGAATACACTTTGAAGTGCCTCCCAAGCAGATAGTGCTTCCAATGCTCTAAAGCCTGCCTGAGAGCGTAGAGTTCTCTCTCGTACGTCGAGGTGGCTACCTTCTCTAAGGGCATCCTCGCTGACATGAACTCTACGGGTCTATAGCCATTGTCGTCGTCTTGCTGCAACACGGCGCCTATACCATACAGACTCGCGTTTGTGGTAACGACAAATGGCAAAGATGGATCAGCTACTTTGAGGACAGGGTACTCTATCAACGCGCGCTTCAGTCTCTTTAGCGCGGACGTACAATCCTTGTCCCATTGCCAGATTGCCTCTTTCTTAAGCAACCTGCGCGAGGGAGCGGCGATAGTAGAAAAGTTCCTCACGAACTTTCTATAGTAATTAGCTAGGCCCAAGAACGACCGCAACTCTGTCAATGTGTGGGGTGTCGGCCAGTCTCTAATTGCCGCTATCTTGCTATCCTCTGGCTTAATGCCATCTCCGTCTAATATGTGGCCCAAGTACAGGACTTGCGTCTTGGCCCACTCACACTTCTTCGCATTGATCTTGAAGTTAGTCTCTCTGAGCTTTTCCAAGACCTGCCTCAAATGACCCTGATGCTCCTGGAGGGTCCTATTGAAGACTAATATATCATCTAGATAAACTACTACAAACTTATCTAANCTCCTGGAGGGTCCTATTGAAGACTAATATATCATCTAGATAAACTACTACAAACTTATCTAACCATGGTCTGAACAAATCATTCATACAACGCTAAAAAGTAGCTGGCGCGTTGGTTAGTCCAAGGGCATCACTATAACGCAGTCTTATACTGGTCATCCGGGTGTACTTCTATCTGATGGTATCCGGACTTTAAGTCTATCTTAGAGAAATACTTGCAACCCTGCACCCGATCTAGGAGATCGTCTAACCTGGGCAGCGGCTCAACATTCTTCACTGTGATAGCATTCAAACCCCTATAGTCTATACACATACGAAGCTCTCCTTCCTTCTTGGGGACAAATAGAACAGGTGCTCCAAAAGGAGACGAACTGGGCCTGATCCAACCCTTCTCAAGGAGCTCGTCTAACTGCTTGCGCAGCTCCTCTAACTCTCTAGGGGACATCCTGTAGACTGCTCCCTTAGGAGTTCTACTGCCTGGCTCTATCTCTATCCTGCGCTAGATGGGTCGCGGAACTACTCCTGTCGGCGACTCGGTCAAGTCCTTGAACTCCTCCAACAGCTTGGCAATGGTTGGATCCGTGGAACTATCTTCTTTCTTGGCCTCAGTGACATGTCTAACATACACTACAAAGACCTGGTCCTCTAACTGTTCCTTCTTCACTAGTCGCGCGAACGCGGGAGCACTGAGACAGCAATGTGCCAGAGTGTTATTTACACCTGACACATGAAACAGGCGGGCAGTCTTGAGCTCGCCTGATGGGCTAGGGAGCCTACACTCATGCTCTCTCAGATGGAGTGTGGCCCCTGCTGCCTCTCCCCAATCCATTCCTAGCACTACATCGAAAGGAAGGTCATCCTGTACGAGAAGAGTCAGGGAATGGAGAACTTTCTCCACCTTCCCATCCTTCTTTAGGCGAAAGTACGCCTGGACTCCCTCTATATAGTCCTCAACTCGCATTGTGCGGTTGTCTGCGAGGACACTGACTATGGGGTCTACTAACTTTTGGACTTTTAATCCTAGCCTTAACTTCTTCAGCACTCTGCGGCTAATATAACTTCAGGTGGCCCCTGAATCTATAAGGGTCCCTACTCTACTCCTGAAAACTTCTACATCTACCCAGATTTGTTGTCCCTCACTCTCCTTCTTCAGTTTGGCCCAGGCTGGCATCCTCTCCTTCAGCTCTTCTGCCACACCTGTGAGGGACGTGGCCTAGAGAGACGCTAACACAAGCGGTCTCTGGACAGCTAGCTAGGCACGGGCCTGCAACCTCTGCCAGAGGCTCATGTGGGTTGGGAGTGTCCTGTTCGCGCGCGCTCACTTCTCCACATGGCCTTGAAGTAGGGGCAGTTGTGACCCCTACTGGCGGCTGCCTTTTGACTGCTGAGAAGCCCAACGGGCCTGTCTATACTTAGGACAATATTTGATAACGTGGGCTGGGTCACCACAGAATACGCACTAACTCTGGTCCACGCGTTCCTGCCATAAACGTTGGTCCAAGCCCAAGTCTTCCTAGGGCCTGCCCTGTGGCAAGCCTGGGTGCCAACCTCCTTGAGGTGCCCTTCCACCTCGTCCCTGTGGGGACCGATTAGAACCTTGACGATTTGGCGGGGGACCTTGACCCCTACCTCCCACTTGGCGGTTTCCTTGGCCGCCAACCCCCTGTGCGCCCGGTCCTCGACCTCCCATGGCCTGGCCCCTTTGGCCCTGGCCTCCTCCTCTACTTTGCGGCCTCCCTCCAGCTGCGACAACAGCATAGGACCTCCCTTGTCCCATACTACTGTCCTCCTCCTCGAGGCCCCACTCAATCAGACTACACGGAACCTGATCGGTACCACCTTCCTCTAATGTCAGGATCATGTGATCCTTGGCCTTGACTTGGCCAAAGATGGTACGCGCTTTCCACCTTTTCCCTTTTTCTAAGTCCTTATGCCAGAAAGTGGAGGCTGGCATGGACTTGGACTCAAACAAGACTACTTCCCTACTCAGCAAATCATATGTGATTCCGGCCTGTTGAGACTTGTCAAAGAAGTGCCCCCTCAGGGGCTCGGGCATGGCACGATAGAATAATTGGACCAATTGGGGCTCAGTAACCTCGTGGTCTGGGACGGCCACCAGGTCGTCCATGACGCCCTTGAGTGCTCGCGCACTCCTCCACTGTCGCGAGTGGATAGTTTGTAACTTGTCACAGGCCCTGACGCCTCTCGTTGGATCAGCGAATCGCTCCCTCTGGAGCTTAAAGAACTGAGGAAGGGGGGTGACCTTTGAATATGCCACCAAGTTGTTTTCACAACCACCTACGCGCGCAAGGGACCTAGCAAAACTAGCCGCCTCATCCTTCAGGGCCTGGAAGGCCACAAGGACTTGTTCATCTGCCAGGATGTGCTATAGGTATACGTAACTATTGACACTGGCCTCCCAGTTGTCAAAGTTCTCCTCCTTTCCCCCGTATGCGTCTGCGAACTTGAGCTTGACAGGGTCCTTGGGAGGCCTGGCCCCGCCCTCTACAGCGGCTATCGCTTTGCCACCCTCAATGGCGCCTTCGTAGAACTTCCCTACATTGTCCCTTATTTGCGTGACTTCGCCCCCAAGGTGGGTGACAATATCGCGCGCAAAATCTCTAAATCCCGACCGCATGGCACTCAAGGCTACGTCCTGGTTCCAACTCGCTTGGTGCTCCTCCATCCATGCTTTGCTCAGCACCTCCAGGTGCCCAAATACTTTATCCCACTTGACCTTATCATCAGGCTGGGCCTGCACTTCCTTCCTGCAATCTTGCACCTTCGCCACCTCTGCGGTCAGTTTGTTGACTTCCTCTCTCCTCCTCTTCTTCTCCCTCTTCATCCTCAGCTTCCATGCCAACTTCTGCTCTTCCTCCCTTTCTCGCCGTTCCATAGGGTCCTCCATTGCTGCTAGCTCATTGGCTAGCGCCTCTCTCTCATCCTGAGTTACATACGACTCCGCCTCCTCGTCTTTCTCCCAACGATAAATTAGCAACCCATTCACTTATTCTCTTCTCCATCTCTGTGTCTGTATCCCTCTTCGTGCCACTGCTTCCCTTTCTACTCTCAATACGCATTCTCTCTTTTGCTTCTTTTGTTGCTACTTCCTCTTCGGCAGCCTTCTTCTTCTTCTCCATCTCCTCCTCCAATTCCTTCATCTTCACCGCCTGCTCCTCCGCGATAGCCTTTAGCTTCGCCTGCTTCTCGAGCTCTTTCCTCTCCTTGTTTTCTCTCACTAAGGGTATAGGTGCTAATGGTCTTTCCACTACGCAATTCCATTATGGTGATAAGTGTACAACCGGATTCGTGGTTCCAAACCTCACCACGTAAACTCTAACCCCTGACTGACAAACCTATTGACACAATCTAAGGACTCACAGAATCCTGACAAGGATCCTGCCAACTATGGTCTCTAGCCTAGACCTATACTATGGTTGTCACTACTAGACCTGTTGCTGATCAGGAGGCATTTAAGGAGATCCCCCTACCTCCTCAGGAATTATTTAACGTCGCAAACAGGACGACGCGATCAACAGGTCTCTCAAGACTTAGACGGTCTGTTGTGCAGCCCACAAATCGGATTTCGGGCCTACCGTGCCACAACGAGCAGCCCGCCGGTCAGTACTGGTCCTTGGCAGGGTTTGACCTTCGGGACAGTCGAGTCGTCAGACACAACCTTTCGCCCTACTCATCCCGTGTGGGTTTGGTCAACAAGACCATATCCTTCATCCAGGACAAAAGAGACTCGATGCAGAAAGAATAGACAGACAGACTGGACCCAACAAGTACCAAGGGGTGTGTGCACATCCATAGGGTGAGGGGTAGGCTGAAGGCTTGGCGAGATATTACCGGCTCCAGCTTGGTCAAAGTGTTGGTCAACGGCCTTCGTCAACGCCGGTCAACGTTGCTATCAGCCCACGGTCAACCCCCGGTCAACTTCCGTAAATGCCGGTCAACACCTCCGGTCAACCCTCTCGGTCAACTCTCTGGTCAGCTATGGCTGCCAGCTCCTCTTCCTCGCCAACCCTCTTCTCCCTTTCACCTTCCTCGCCTCCTTTCACCCCGGCTGTCTTCTTCCCTTTCTTTTTTTTTCTTTTTTTTTTGATCGGCCCACTCATCTCCTCTCGGCTATGGCCTCTTCCTCTCCCTTCTCGGTCTCTCCTCTGTCCGGTTTCCCTCTCCTGCCTTCACTACTGTGTGGTGATGCTCCGCGGCTATGGCCGCTTCTTCTTCCTCCACGTGGGACTGCACAACTCGCTTCACAGGTATGTGACAACCAAACTTGTGTCGCTCATCTCTCTCTCTCTCTCTCTCTCTCTCTCTCTCTCTCTCTCTCTCTCTCTCTCTNTCTCTCTCTCTCTCTCTCTCTCTCTCTCTCTCTCTCTCTCTCTCTCTCTCTCTCTCTCTCTCTCTCTCTTCTTCTTCGTCGTGGTCTTCTTTTGCAGGTGTGCGGCGGCTTCTCCAACCTCAGGTCCGCTATGGCGGACTACCACCCTCTGGCGGCCACCTCTGCTATGGCGCATCAGACCCTGCACACGACGGCGCGCATGGAATAGCGGGTACCAGCTCCGATACCAATGCAATCAGACTCGTTCTCATTCACACTTTTCATGCATGTAAACAGCAGCGCAGCAAACTGGTGACATGCGCCCACACAAAACTCAGAGATATGGCATTCAGATACGAGTTCACTTCCAACTGGCTATGGCAACTCAGCGCCCAAACAACTCGTTGTTCACACACACCGGATCACCCTGGATATCCCACACGCGTCACTCTGGACACTCACACATACACACACACTCTTCACACTAACTACAACTATGGCAGCTATGGCTGCCTGTACCCTATCGCTATACTAAGCTCCCCCTCTCTCGCCCACTACGTCCTCCGGGCTCACTGCAGACCTCCTTGCACAAGTCGCTTGAGAAATTTGTGGTTGGGGGCAGCATTATGAGGTATGTTGCTCTCTTCCTTCTCTACCCTCTTCATTTCTTCTTACCGTCAGGAAGTGAGTTCTGTCTTGAGAGTCCTCTCAATCAGTACTCAACCTTGAGAGTCGGCATTCTTCCTGGGCAACAAGCTGGTGGGAGACGGCCGAAGCCTCTGAAGGGCCCTCAACAAGCACTCGGGTCACGGTCACCATGCCAACCCGCTGGGACTAGTACACGCATGCTTTGCCGCAAGTCCTTGGTTGTACTGCTACGCAATAGAGGTAATGTTGGGCATGCCAACCCTTTAAAGGAGACGCTTACCAGACCGTCTATAAACATTTCTGGTTTCGGTTGAATCCTGGTTGTGATTGTCGTCCTGTCTGCAACGTTAAACAATTCCTGAGGACCCCCTGAGAAACACCCTGACTAACTCCTGACGAAGAGGCCTGCGACAAGGCCTGTGACATGGTAGAGGCGGAAGCCATTGCGGCCTCGACGCTGGCTGCTGCTGCCCTAGACTTCCGTAATGCCACCCTCTCCCTGGCTTCCCTCCGGAGCCTCCTTTCCTCTCCTGGACCTACCTCCTGGAAAGTGATCAATCGACCGAGAGCAGTTCTGAGGGTAACTCTAAGATCTTTAACTGAACGTTCCTCCTCCTCACTACTAACTGCTTCACTCATGAGCTACAGTGGTGTGTGATCTAAACTAGAATCCACACTGAATCCTACCTCAGCATGACACCCAACCGAGTATAAGAGTCCACTATTTCGGTCAGCCTGGAGAAATGTAGTCAAGTGGTAACCAGCAACTAATGTCAGGTCCTAAAGGTCACTCTATTTCTATTTTTAGATTACTCTAAAACAGAATGCAATGCAGCAAGGAAGGTACTATCCTATCTGCAGCTGCCTGTCAGTTGTCACCGAGTCCGTACAACTAAATAATCAAAAAATAAAAATAAATTACCTGTGGAGATGCATGTTGGATGGCAGTTCATCTAATCAGTTCCACAGTGAACAGTTTTTGGAATCCCCCCTTCCCCTGTATCCCTCTTGAGTAGTCACTTGTGTCGACGTCCTGAGCATCTGGTTGAGAAGAGTGTCTAAAGGTGTGCAATCCGGCCCACCCCTGTGCCCCAGGTCTATACTACACCTGCCAGCCCTGTACCTTGTTTACCCTCGCATGCAACGAGCCTTACTCTTGGTTGATCTGGCTGATCAAGAGGCACTTTAACACTATCGGAGCTGATTCGAGATCGTCGTTATTGTTACTTGGTGCGTCGAGGAAGCTACTACGCAGTAAGGATACATTGACGCTGGCAATAATTGCCACTGCTGGGTAGAGGGGAGGCTCTCAGGAAGGCTGTGGCGACAACGGATGTATGTGGGATGATGAGAGCATGCTGAGGTGGCACTCCATTGCATTGTGTGTGGTACCGAGGCTATGACCCGATCTGTTTGAGGAGCCTTCAGGGATCGTAGACAGGGAGATTGTCCATGCCACCCAAGGAGTAAATCCCCAAAGGGGAGGATCTATAGGATGGCTCCTACCAAGTTGGACGAACTTCGTCGGCAACTGAAAGAGCTCACAGAAAAGGGTTGGATTCGGCATAGTACCTCCCCCTTTGGCTCACCAGTTCAGTCTGTTGGTTTGCAAGTTAGCCAACAATCCCCTCTCACACCAGAGAATTATGAGATCCTCCAGGCGCAAGCTCTTCATAATGAACTACAACAGCAGTTGAGGGACACAACAGAGAGAAGGCAGAGGGCGATATTGAGAAAAGCTAGACTAGGAACTAGGAGGCAGGAGTTAGGGAAGCTAGAAGCACTAGAAGAGTCAACACTGGATCCTGCGATTCAGTCGCTACGTCGCTCACTACTATGTGTGGCAGAAACGCAGGTCGTTCAGCAGGAAGTGCTGGCTGAACTAGTGGCCGGCCAGAATCGAAATCTGGCTGCTCTGCAGGCTCCTCGCCCAATGATGAAGCAGCCTCAGTATTTTGTAGCTCCCCCTTCGGTTGTGGGTCCCATAGTGACGTCGTCGCCGATAGGGCTCTCTTTCTCTCCTATGTTTGGCAACTCTCCTTCAGGTGGTTTAGCGGTAGTTAGTGGTCCGGTTTTTGGTACTTCTCCCATACCATCAACGACGGTGGCAGCTACAGTCCCATCGTCAGGACAGGCTCAGGTTAGCATGCAACAACCTGTTTCAGTGGCTATGCAGCCACTGCAGCAATCACCTGGGCTAATCCAACCCATGCAGTGGATGCCAAAGATCCCCTTGCTGGGACCTAAACCTTTTTCTAGCAACAAGAAAGGACGAGGACTTGGACACTTGGGTGAGGATTGTGCCCCCTTGCTGAGACCTAAACCTTTTTCTAGCNGACCTAAACCTTTTTCTAGCAACAAGAAAGGACGAGGACTTGGACACTTGGGTGAGGATTGTGCCCCCTTGCTGAGACCTAAACCTTTTTCTAGCGACAAGAAAGGACGAGGACCTGGACACTTGGGTGAGGACTGTGCCTACCTATGTGAGGCACAAGCTCACGAGGCCAGAGCAGGAAGTTATAATCGCTGCCTCCTTTCTGGAGGGTTCAGCAGCACGATGGTTGAATGGCTTAGTGCAGCAACAGGGCTATGGTCAAAATTTTGATGCCTGGGCCCATGCTCAAACATTGGAAGACTTCATATGGATTGTGTACAATAGGTGGCATGACCCTCAAGGGGTTCAGAAGGCCACGGACGCATTGAACACTCTTGGTTCCAAGCGGTACCGGTTCGTGCGGGAAGTCACAGACGTCGTAGAACGTCTGATCGTAGTATCTGGTGTGCGCTATGACCTTCAAGTACTCCTCACAGTGTATTTGCGATGTCTGCACATAGACGTCAAGAACAAGCTGGTGGATGAGGCCAACATTGATGTCCATAGCTTCGCTACTTTCAGCAAGAAAGACTTAGATATAGAGGCTAAGCTTGGGACCGCTCATCAGGGACCAGAAGATGGTAGGAAGAAGAAACTTCCCCAAGATTGCAGGAAGAAGGGCAATCTCATGTTCGTTGACCACGATGGTCAGGGGACTGAGACTGACGACTTCCCTAACTATGGGGAAGACACAGAGCAGGATGGGGCTAATGAGACTTCGAATGGGGGAGTCGTAGCTCCAATCAAAGACAAGGCTAGGGGGACCGGGAAGCAGAAGGTAGGCCGGTCCAAGGGTCAAGGCGACCAAGGAACACCCGCATGGGTAAAACTTGGTTTAGATTACAAGGTGTGAAGGGACCGAGTTGCCAGGGGCACTTGTCTGCACTGTGGCAACTACGACCATACGTCCAGAACTTGCCAAGGGAAAAAGGTCACAATGAAGGTAGTCTGTCCTACGGTGATAGGATTATCTTCGAACCCTGGTGGTGCTTCTGCGAGCACTTCACATGGAAACACCTTGGGCCAGTAGGAGTGTTAGTAGCTCTTACTCGTGCTGAAGTGGTACCGATGCTCTGTTCGAGAGATGTGTCTAAATCCTTAGAAGAGTTACAAACTGAGTGGTCAAGGAAGGGCCCCTAAGTCTCTTGGGCGATGATAAACAAAGGTCCTAGTGGCAGAGGTTGATGTAACTGGCCGCAAAGTGGGTGCCTTCGCAGACATAGCCTCTACACGGAACTTCATCAATCGTGCTTGTATGGACAGACTACGCTTAGGGGACCAAGTGCAGCGGCTGAGCAGATCTGTAGCATCCACGCTAACCAACAAGCATAGTATGATTGTCCAAGACTATGTCAAGGACATAGTTTGCACCTTCTCCTATAGAGTGGAACTGAGACACAAGATCCCGCTGTCGGGGCAAATACCCTAACAAGGGTATTTGCCGGGGGTTTTGAACATCGGACGTTGTCCGTCTATTTGTTGAATTGAGGAACTTGATAAGACTGACGTTTGCCAAAAAGTTTATTCAGACCAACCCTGTGATTGAGAGTCTTAAACTTTTTTAGAACCTGATGTCGTTGACGTCCGAATGAAACAGCGGGAGTTGGCGGTACGACGTGCCGTCTGCAGTTCCCGACAGGGCCGCAGGGGCACATCATCGTGGAAAGGCTGAAACTAGACTATTCTACCTAAAAGACTGACGCACGGCT
>BFEA01000497.1:407324-428912 GCA_003427395.1 Chara braunii | reverse complement strand
CAAAACAACAGTCTTTGCAGATTGTGTGGGAGCACAAAGGCTCCCACTTCGTTTTGAACAGATGACTGTGGCCGCGAGATCTTGAGATCTCGCGGCCCACAGTTCACACGCGGAAAGCAAGAAAGGGTTGGAGGAATTGAGTGGAGAGTGAGAGAGAGAGAAATGGGAGGATGGGGAGAGGAGGACCTGCTCCTCCCGACCTGCCAGCTGCCTCCCCGTTGTCAGGGGGGTAAGAACAAAAAGAAAAGAAAAGAAAAGAAGAAAAAGAAAAGAAAAAAAAACGTAAAACGGGAACAAAGTTTTTTTGAAAAACTGTATTTTTCGGTTTGCGCCACTATTTTTTTGGTGGCGTAAAACAATTTTGTTGGCCTTAATTTTTTTTTTCTGTAGGTAGTCAGGCACCTAGGCCATGTGCATGAATTTTTTTAGAATTTTTTATTTATCGAATATTTTTCTAAAATTCATCAAAGTAGGGGTACTTTTTGCACCCCGTTTTGAGCCTGTCGGGATTTGAACTCGTGAATTTTCACGAGTTCTTTCCCTACTCCTCCCAACCTGACAACTGTACTCCCCGTTTTCAGGGGAGGGCAGCAGAGGGAAGGGACACGCAGTTGACAACAATTACATGCTCTTGGCTCAAATCACGGCCAGGAGCATTGCAGTTGAGGGGGTTAATGTTTTCTTTATTTATTATATTTCTTTTTTTATTCTTTTTTCTTTTTCTTTTCTTTATTTTGTGTGAGGACACTTGTCCTCACGTGGTGCTACCTCTGGCAGAAGCTGCCAGAGGTAATTGTCAGGCTCCCGTTTTTGAAGGGAGCCTGAAATTTGAAGGGTCATAAAGGAAAAGGCTAAGTACAGCCTTTTCCCCGATGTATCTACCCTGGGAAAAGAGTCCAGATACATCAATTTGAAAGGGGTTGTATCTCTCCAACCCCTTATCAGAAAAATAAAAGAATAGACTTAGAAATGGCAGGAGCCCAGCTATCTCGTGAGATTCCGAGATAGCTGGGGAAAAGAAAAGAAAAATAAAAGAAGGGCAGTTAAAGAAACTGCCCCACACTAAGGCTGTGGCTGTGGTGCGGCCACAGTCAACCCTCGATCCTGGCCAGATCAAGGGCTCACAGTGAGACCGCGATTTTGTCTGGGGGCTGGAGTGACGTCCAGCCCTCCTCAGCCAATACAAAACAGGCAGCTGCCACACAATGCACTCATGATGCCAGTGTGTGACGAGCACACTTGAGTGCTGCTGGCTGCAGGAGCTGCTACCTGAGGCAACGTGAGGAGAGGCTGGAGGTCTGCAGAGGAGCACAAGGAGAAGAACTGGGCAGCCATAGCCCAGGCAGGGAGCACTCTGCTCCCCTCCTCTTTGGCTGGTGCTGGTCCCACGGGACAAACCCAATGGCGCTGCGGGACTACGGCAGTACGACACAGTGAAATTTGGGCCTGGGGCCCAAATTTTACTAATTTTGGCCTGCTGCTTTTTTACGGCAGCGGTACGGAAGTGCTGCCGAAATTCTGTGGCGGCGGCACGGGTTTCTACGGCAGCGGTACGGAAGTGCTGCCGAAATTCTGCGGCGGCGGCACAGGTTTTTACGGCAGCGGTACAGAAGTGTTGCCGAAATTTTGCGGCGGCGGCACGGGTTTTTACGGCAGCGGTACGGAAGTGCTGCCGAAATTCTACGGCGGCGGCACAGGCTTTTTACGGCGGTGGGAAGTGCTGCCGAACTTTTGCGGCGGTGACGCAGGTTTTTTTGGACGGTGGTGCGGAAGTGCTGCCTGATTTTTGCGGCGGTGGTTCTGGTTTTTCAACAGTGGTGCGGAAGCGGTGCAGGATTTTTCCGGCGACGGTTCTGGTTTTTTCGACGGTGGTACGGAAGTGCTGCCGAACTTTTGCGGCGGCGACGCAGGTTTTTTTCGACGGTGGTGCAGAAGTGCTGCCGGATTTTTGCGGCGGCGGTTCTGTTTTTTTCGACGGTGGTGAGGGAGCGCTGCCATTTTTTTGCGGTGGTACGACACGGCGAAGCGCTGCCGTTTTTTTACGGCGGTACGACACGGCAAAGCGTCGCGGTCTTTTTACAGTGGTATGGCATGAGGGAGCGTTGTTGTTTTCTTTTTTTCTACGGGGCACGGTGCGATGACGTGGTGCCATTTTCCGACGAGAGTTTGGCACGACAGTGGAACTGCGGCACGACGGTGGGACGTGTGGCGCAGTGGAGGTTTTTTTACGCCGCTGAAAGGTTTTTTGTTGCGGCGCGGTGTCTGCTTTTCTTGGTGAAGGTCTGCTACCATTGGTGTGTACGGCAGCAGCAGCATGACATGGTGGCGGTTGACAGCATGCGACGGTACGAAACCTGAGCGTGACAAGCGGGTTTATTTTTTTTATGCGGCACATAAGATTTATGTTTTGTGGTTGGGACTACCCAACACTTGCGGCAGTGGGACTGGACTACTTGGGTCTGCCTGGATTCAGTTGGAACTAACGTGGGACGCAGGCGGTCATTTGCAGCAGTCGTGACGCATGCGGTTTTGAGATTCGGCACCGGTTTTATTTTTTTAGAACTGTGGAGGAAACGGTTTTTGACTCAATAGTCATTCGACGAAGTGTTTGACAACATGCGACCACTTGGAACCGCGTGGGACCATCTGGGACCGCTTGGAACTAGTTGGGACTGACGTGGTAACAGATTGAGTGTTTTTCTGGGACGCATGCGACTCGCTGTTTTCACGCTTGGGTTACCGCGGATGAGGCGTGCGAGTGAGAGGTGGTTTGATCGGGATTTTCCTTGAGACTACAGATTTTGGCGGCACACACAGTTTGTTGGTTGACTTTCTTGAGTGAGCCAGGGCGCTTCTTCGGCGCCACTTCACTCAAGGTCAGTTGAATGACTCAGACTTCCTTTCACGCCTGTGTGGACCCGCACTTTGCTTGACCCTGTTCGTTTTGAATATTCAAAAGAAAAGGTAGAGGAAAGTTGTGCAAGTCATGCATGTAAATGGAAAAGTCTGACTCGAGTATGGGATTGTATTGTTTTCTTTTGAATGTGTTTCCTTTGCGGTCTGTGGAGGTAGGTAGAGCGATGCTTACGAAGGAGATTGATTATGCCTATTTGAGATGAAAGAATGAATTATCTTCTTTCTACCTTTCACCTGCCTGCTTGTCAAAAAGAAGTTGTTTTGGAAAAATGTTACTCAATGTGTATCAAAGAATGGATTCTATTGAAATAATGCAGATAAGGTCAAACGGATTTAGCTTTTTCCCAAGGATTGACCCATTCTATTCCGAACGACCTTATCTATCTATACCTGTCTAAATGATTCTCATTTTCTTTATCTCTTCAGATTTATTTTCGTCTAAGTTACCCCGGGACTTGGGAGAAATAAAAAATATATGAAAGCTACTTGCGGTGGACGCATCCACTATCTCTAGGAAACATCTGGGGCGGGGGTTCGTTGCTTCAGGAGCCGACCCTGTTATCGACCCAGAGTGGACCGTTCTACGGGGGGGGGGTACTTGCCGATTCGGTGGAGACGGCTCGACTTCTGCGATCCGAGTCTTGTGCTCGGACGAGGAGGAGGAGTACCCCAGACCACTTCCTAGAGAAAGAGACATGCAACACGTGAAGCAATGCTCCTGATCAAGAATCAATCACAACGTAGCTTGTCATCCGAAAAAATTGAAAACGGAAGAAGGCATGTATGTGCGTCGAGTTCCAGATCGGCAGTAGGCTGGAATGAAAGACTTCGGCAACGCGTCTCATCAAGTCAAGACTAAGGCAGCCGACTACCTTGTCGGTTGCATCTATGTATTGTCGGTGACCAACTCCTTGTTGACGGTTGTATGATTGCTTTGTGGTGTTCGACCTGAGATGGTCGGATTTTATTTCGATCTTGTGTTATTGGATGTATTGTATGGTGATTCGAATTCTTTTAGTTATCATATCATATTGGATATTTCAGTCGACGACGGTCGATTTTCTTTTGATGTAATTGTTTGTGAATGTTATAATTCTCTTTGGCTATATGTGTGAGGATTGAGCCCTCAAGAAGGGGCCTTGCCATGATGTACATGTTCTGGGCTAAGGCCCTAGCAAGCCTAGTGCCCGCCCTAAGTGAAGGCGGGCCAGCAAATCAACAAGAGCCCTCTCGGCCAACATTTCACGAAGTGGGGTCTATACAGTTGCAGCACGCCAGTTGGTTGGAGCGCACCGAGTCTCGGATTTCCGCAAATGTTGAAATGCCCAGGGCTTCTGAGTTAGTTAGGCCCTGGGCACTCGAACGTGAGGCCGACAATGCATGCTGGGTAGAGAGGCCGAAATGCCAAAGGGAAAATCGGCCCACTATCTAAATCACGCCGCAGGCCTTGAGAAGAGAGGCGCAACTGCATTGCTCCGGGGCCCAACTATATCGGGTAGGCTTCAGCCTCTAGGTCCCGGTCGCAGGCTGAAGGGAGGCCGCCCACATGCTGCATTGACATATAGGCAAGCAGGGCGAGGCAACAAGGATCTTGGCCAATGCTGGCACATGCGGGCACGCTGCGCGGATGCATGTGTGCTGCGTTGTGCAAGGTAGTGCTGCGCTAAGAGCTAGCAGGCCAGCGCTAGGCGGTAGGGCGCTGCCTACACTGAGGGCACTGGCGGCCATAGCCTGGGCCGCAAGAGGGTGCAGGGGAGGTGAGGGCGAAGGTGGTACTTCGGAGGTGAAGGGCGCTGTGTGGGTAACAAGGGAGAGTGTGGGGAAGATGACACGTACCTGGTGATGGTGGAATACGACATTGGTGTTGACATCATCACTCGCTGGTAGTCAAGTTGTCTAGTTGCTGTTCATTGTTGTAGTTGTAGGATAGGTTGTAGAGTAGATAGGGCGTCTGGCGCCATTCACAAGAGAGAGCTACATTTGGGTTATGTTGTTGGTGTTTCCCTGTTGGGCATGGACATTGACTCACGATTCTTCTATATCATTCTCAATGGGATGGTTACTCAGTTCCATGTGCTATCTGCTTTGGCTTTGAATACCTGTACTTCAATGTGATTCTGCATTCTGGATTTCTGTGCTTCGTCTATACTCATGTTCCTTGCAATTTGGTATCGGAGCTGGTTTGATCGCCACTTACCTTTGGCATGCTGGCGTTATATAGACTTGGTGCGTTGATGATGCTTCTTCGCAGTGGGTACTTGTGACGTCAGGCTACACTAGGTGCACGCCCTGGGTAGAGAGGGGTGCATCGGAAGGCTATTGTCGGCATTATTAGCCGTGGGATACGGCGGAATGTTTGATTGGTGATGAGAGCATGCTGATGTGGCATTGGACTAAGGTGGCACTGCATTGCGTTGTGGGTGGTACCGAGGTCATGACCGGTCAAATGCAACATGAGCTCAATTGGTGAGAAATCTGTGGTTGGGGGCAGCTATCTCCAGGTACGTTGTTCCCTTACCTTATCTACTCTCTCAATCTCTTCTTACCATGAGGAAGTGAGTCCAACTTGACAGTCCTCTCTTTTGGTGAGGTGTCGCGAGCACACTACCTTGAGAGACGACAATCTTCCCGGAAGCATATTGGAAGGAGAAAGGGCGGTGCCTCTGAAGGGCCCTGGTCGAAGCACTTGGGCCACGGTCACCATGCCAACCCACAGGGAGTAGTGCACGCATGCGATGGCTGCTGTCCTGTTTGGCACTTGCTGCGCTGATAGAAGTTCCTCCGGGTGTGCCAGCCCATGACAAACGCTCACCAGACCGTCTATAAATATTTCTGGTTGGGAGTTCATTGTGATTCTGGCTGTGATCGTCGTCCTGACTGCGACGTTAAATAATTCCTGAAGAGATGGGGGCGCTCTGTAAATCCCTCCTGATCAGCCAGATCACATGGACAGGAAGGCTCGTCGTCGTACGAGGGTAAATAAGAGTGGTTGGGCTGGCTTGCTCGGTGACAACTTGGGCACAGGGGTGGGCCGATTCACACACGAAGACACTGCTCGCTCAAAGATGCTATTCGGTATGTCGGATGGAGGGGAGGGTAGGTTCTAATTGGTGCTCAGCTGTATACACAACCATACCCATCAATCATACATCTGCTACATTGGCTTTTTGTACCTTTGATTAGTTGGTTGACGGACTGATAACCTCACAGACAGAATTAGTGTAGGACTGTAGTATGCTACCATAGCCAGTTCTAACTAATGCTGCTGAAAGTGAACCAATCAGGGTGCATCTAGACTCTGTAGACAATCTGTGTGAATGTTGTAGACATGCCACTTGATTCGGTATAGTAGGATACTCGCCAGACACAACTATTGTTAGAAAATTAGGTGTCGGTCAGATACATGCTGTGGTAGGATTCCACTAGGGGATTCTAGTGCAGAAACCATCTGCCTAACTAATGAGTGGATCAGATCCTGTTGATGATAGAGCAGACAATAGAAGACTTACACGTGCAGATGCACTAAGGGTTCCGCACGTTTTCAGGACCTTGGACGAGGGAGAAGAAAGACGGCTTCGTGCCGAACGTAGAGCCCGTGCTCTAGCGGCAGGACTACAATAAGCAAACAGAGTAGCAAGAGAGCGGGCAACGGCACCCAGAGCAACAACAATGGCTAACGGTACTAGCTCTGCTGCGTCATCGTTTGCGTCCTCGTCAGGGAATAGCGGGACTCAGTTGGGAATGCCAACGAGTTCCACAAGTTCCTCGGGCACTTCCGGTTCAATAGCGGGCTTGCAGTTCAGCCCGTTGACCCCGCGTGAGAGGGAGCTCAGAGAGATCCAATAGGTCGAGAGGCTCCGCCAGCAGTTAGAGGAGGATCTGAAGAAAGCAACCGATAGAGAAAAAGAGATAAAAAGTAGAGCAGCCAGACTTGATACGTTAGAGGCTGACAAGGCTGCGTTAGAGGGATTGGACGAATCAAGTTTGTCTGACCCCCTGAAAGTGTTGAGGGACAACATGTTGTCACTGCATGCGCGTGTGGACAACAGGATGGACTTCATGCAAAGCACTTTGGACCAGATCCTGGATGCATTGACAAAGCCAGGATTCCGGCCACCAGCACAATCGCCGTTGCCGTTAACGGCGATGTCAGGCCCCTTTGCCGTACAAGTTCGCACACAGCCAAGTGGCACATCTGCAGCAGCAGCACAGACTGTTGCATCTTCTTCTTCGGGTCCAGTGGTGATTGCTGCATCACCACAACAACCTGTTCAGTCAACTGGACAGCCGCAAGGTCAATGGTATCCCAACACCCCAATGAAACCACCTCTTGCCTTCTCAGGCGAGAGAAAGGACGAGGAACTCAACACATGGTTGAGGACTTCCCGGTTTGGGTGAAGGCCAAAAGGACCTTGCCTGAGGACGAAGTGGTAACTGCGGCGTCTTACCTTGAGGGTAAGGCAGCCAAGTGGTTAGATGGTGTAGTTGTGAAGGCCGGGTGCGGGAGACGCATGGCTGATTGGGCTAATTCATTGACTTTAGACCAATTCATGGAGATGGTAGAAGCTCGATGGCATAACCCACAGGAGGATCAAAGGGCCACTGATGCCATTAACAAACTTGACCAACGCAAGTTCACGTCAGTTAGGGAGCTTACGACTACCGTCGAGAGCTTGATCCTCGTCCCAGGCATCAACTACAGTGACCAGTTCCTTTTAACCACGTTTGTTAGGTATTTACTTGAGAACATGAGGAACTTACTAGCCAGTGAGGCACACACTGAGTACCACTCATTTGAGACATTATCTAGGAAAGCTTTAGACGCTAGGCAATGCTCAACCCGCCTCAGGGAATGACTCAAAGAAGAAGAAGAGTCCTCAGGAGTGGAAGAAGAAGGGGGCGAAGTTGATGATGGTTGAGTCTGATGGGACTCAAACTGAAATCGATGAGCTCTCTGACCTGATGGACTACTCAGAGTATGACGGCGAGGAGGTAGCTGAGGGTAGCACCCTCGCCGCGGTAGTTAAGACTAAGGCGGCAGGCCGAGGGAAGGGCCAGCCTAGCGGTCAAGGGAAGGCCGCCTCCAATCAGACCAAACAGGTTGAGTGGACTAAGGCAGGTCTTGATCAAGACGTGTGGCGTGACCGCCGATCGCGTGGCGCTTGCATCAACTGTGGGGAATACGGACACACGCAGTGGAAGTGTCAGAACGCTAAGGTTACGCAAAAGGTTGCGCCAAAAGTTGGGGCAACTTTTTCCTAGGCTTCTAGCTCGGGAAACACGTGAGGCAAGTGGAAGTAGTAGCTGCTTCTACTCAAGATGAAGTAGGACTGATACCCTCCCTACTTCATGACAAGGCCAAGGCTAATGACCCCTTAGTCACCCCGCAGACACAACTAGACCAAACTATGCTCTGTACGTTAGATGTGTCTGAAGCCTTAGAGGACTTGGAGAGTGAGTGGTCAAACAAGGACCCTTGCGAGTCCTGGGTGGCCCTAAGGAAAGGTCCTAGAGGGGAACATTTCGTCATGGAAGTCGATGTGGGAGGCCGCAAATGTGGTGCTTTCATAGACATTGGCTCCACGCGGAATTACATAAGTCGCGACTGTTTGGAAAGGCTGCACCTACAGGACCGGGTACGACACCTTAGTAGACCCGTAGCATCTACTTTGGCCAACAAGGAGCGCATGATTGTAACAGACTACATCAAGGACGTAGTCTGTACCTTCTCCTATGGAGGAGGTGAGCTTAACCATAAGAACGTACATAAGTTGCTGAGCCCCAGTTCGACTGGGATAAGAAGGAGCTCAAATACAAGTTGCTCGATGGCCGAACCGTCAGATTGACTAAGTTCAAGGCCAGTAGTATTGTAGATACCTATGGCTGCTTGTGCGCATCAACATTCTATAACTATTACAAGCAAAACCGAGAGGAGGGCATGTACCTTGTTTATGGCTCTGAGAAGGGGGAGGCCGTTAAAACACCCCCAGAGATAGAACGCGTCGTTGCTAAGTTCCCTGATTTGTTCGAGGAACCCTCAGGAGTTGTTGATAGGGAAGTCCTCCACGCTATAGAAATCATTCCAGGGAGTAAGACCCCAAAGGGAAGGATCTATAGGATGGCCCCTGCCGAGTTAGATGAACTTCGGAAGCAACTGAAGGAGCTGACAAAGAAGGGTTGGATTCGGCCTAGTACTTCCCGTTACGGATCACCCGTGCTATTCGTACCGAAGAAGGGGGGTACTTTGAGGATGTGCATTGATTATAGAGGCCTCAATGCCATCACTGTGAAAAACGCAGAGCCTCTACCTCGCATAGACGACCTACTTACTGGATAGGGTGCAGGGATGCAAGTACTATACGAAAATAGACTTGAAATCCGGATATCATCAGATCGCAATGAGGACCAACACATGACAACTGTTCAGACTAGATATGGTTTCTATGAGTTTGTAGTGATGCCTTTCGATCTTTGTAATGCGCCGGGTACATTCCAACACGCTATGAATCGGATCTTCCATGATCATTGAGATAAGTTTGTCGTAGTCTATCTAGACGACATTCTGATCTTTAGTAAGTCTGCCGAGGAGCACGCACAGCATGTTGAGACAATTCTCTCACTCCTTCGACAACACAAGGTCAACTTAGAGAAGTGTGAGTTCGGTCGCACAAAGATTCTATACTTGGGTCATGAAGTATCCGCGGAAGGGATTAGGCCGGAAGATGCGAAGGTGGCTAGTATTCGAGACTGGCCACGACCTCAGACAGTCACTGAGGTCAGATCATTCTTACGAATGTGCGGCTACTATAGGAACTTCGTAAAGAACTATTCTACAGTCGCCTCTCCTTTGACTGATCTAACTCGACTTGACACACCGTGGGACTGGAGTGATGAGTGCGAGGGTGCTTTCAAAAGATTGAAGCATGCACTCATGAATCATGAAGTTCTCATGGTTCCCGATCCGCAGAAGCCATTCATAGTGACCACTGACGCAAGCCATTTCGGCATTGGCGCAGTGCTGGCTCAGCAGGATGGAAAAAAGTTGAGACCGATTGAGTACAGGAGTAAGAAGATGCCATCGAAGAAGCTGGCAAAGTCCACCTACGAAAGGGAACTCTATGCTCTCTACAAGGCACTTGTCCATTGGAGACACTTCCTTTTGGGAAGATTCTTCTATCTGAGGACTGATCATCAGACCCTCAAATGGATCAAGACTCAACCGGCTCTTTCTGATGCACTCAAGCGATGGATTGAGGCTGTCTCTTATACACATCTAGATGTGTATAAGAGACAGGCCCAGGTGCGCTAGTTTCTGAGTTTGGCGTATCTAATGAAGTAACTCAATCATTGGTGGGAGCCTATCAGGAAGACCCTGTCACGATGGACATCATCCGCAAACTTCAGGCAAAAGACAAGGCCACAGAAAGTGAGTTTGTGATGGTGGATGGGCTAATCTATCTTGATAAGGCCGGAGTAAAGAGATTGGTAGTTCCATCTAGTGAACAGTTGCGTAGTTTAATTTTAGGCGAATGTCATGACGCAACTGGGCACTTTGGCTACAAGAAAACGAGTGCTAACTTAGTACAGCGATTTTGGTGGCCCAGAATGTTAGATGACGAAAAGAAGTATGTTGCGACCTGTCAGGTCTGTCAGCGGGACAAGCCGCGAACTCAAGCACCGCTTGGGTTATTGAAGCCTTTACCTATTCCTGATGGTCCAGGATTGAGTGTTTCCATGGATTTCATAGACACCCTTGTGACCAGCAAGAGTGGTAAGAGGCACATCTTCGTCATCATTGACCGATTCACCAAGTACGCTAGACTAATTCCAATGCCAGAGACAACCAGGACATAATACGTCATCAAGTTGTTCAAGGACAACTGGGTAAGGAACTTTGGTTTACCAAAGACCATCATTAGTGACCGAGACGTCCGATTCACAAGTGAGTTGTGGAAGAAGACTGCGGAATAGATGGGCAGTCAACTTCAGATGACTTCAGGGAATCATCCCGAAGCCAAAGGACAGGCCGAACAAATGAATAGAGTTGTACAACACTTGCTGAGGCATTACATCAAGCCTAGACGGGATGACTGGGATGAGCAGTTACCTCTCATCGCCAGCCTGTACAACAATGCTATACATAGTAGTACCGGCGTTAGTCCTAACCAGCTGCACTTAGGATGGAAGCCTAGATCAGCATTAGACTTCCTCCTACCTGAAAACCGACACGCTGCAACTCCAGGCACACTTGAATAAGGTGTGCAATATGAGAAGTTGCTGCAAGATGCTGTTGAACATATGAAGAAAGCTCAGCAAGCCATGATTGCTTCTGAGAATCAACATCGCAGACAGTCCACATTTCAGGTAGGGGAACGTGTCTGGGTCAAGGTTAGTGAGTTAGGACAGGAGTTCGGAATATCTCGTAAACTGATGCCTCAATACTTTGGTCCCTGGGAAGTCTTGGATGTAGTGGGAGATGAGTCGGATGGTCCCACATATGTCATTCGTGTCCCTGGACACCTACGCACTCACCCAGTCTTTCATGCCTCAAAGCTTGCACCTTTCGTTGAGACTGATCAATTCCCTTCCAGGAGATCGATGATGCCCCCAACCATGGATGGACAAGTCGACATCGACGATATCGTGGATCACAGGGATATCCCTGTTCCGAAGCCGCTGGGTCGAGGAAGACCTCCTAAACCCAAGAGGGAGTACCGGATCAGATTCAGGCATCATACAGATCCTAAAGGAGATCGGTGGTTTACCCGGGAGGAACTGATGGAGACAGCTCCTCAGGTCGTGGCAGATTATGAACGGAAGCTAAAAGGGAAGGCACCTGCAAATTAAGCATCTCAGCGGACTTTCGAAGCTAAGGGGGATGGAATGTGAGGATTGAGACCTCAAGTAGGAGCCTCGCCATGATGTACATGTTCTGGGCTAAGGCCCCAGCAAGCCTAGTGCCCGCCCTAAGTGAAGGCGGGCCAGCAAATCAACAAGAGCCCTCTCGGCCAACATTTCACGAAGTGGGGTCTATACAGTTGCAGCACGCCAGTTGGTTGGAGCGCACCGAGTCTCGGATTTCCGCAAATGTTGAAATGCCCAGGGCTTCTGAGTTAGTTAGGCCCTGGGCACTCGAACGTGAGGCCGACAATGCATGCTGGGTAGAGAGGCCGAAATGCCAAAGGGAAAATCGGCCCACTATCTAAATCACGCCGCAGGCCTTGAGAAGAGAGGCGCAACTGCATTGCTCCGGGGCCCAACTATATCGGGTAGGCTTCAGCCTCTAGGTCCCGGTCGCAGGCTGAAGGGAGGCCGCCCACATGCTGCATTGACATATAGGCAAGCAGGGCGAGGCAACAAGGATCTTGGCCAATGCTGGCACATGCGGGCACGCTGCGCGGATGCATGTGTGCTGCGTTGTGCAAGGTAGTGCTGCGCTAAGAGCTAGCAGGCCAGCGCTAGGCGGTAGGGCGCTGCCTACACTGAGGGCACTGGCGGCCATAGCCTGGGCCGCAAGAGGGTGCAGGGGAGGTGAGGGCGAAGGTGGTACTTCGGAGGTGAAGGGCGCTGTGTGGGTAACAAGGGAGAGTGTGGGGAAGATGACACGTACCTGGTGATGGTGGAATACGACATTGGTGTTGACATCGTCACTCGCTGGTAGTCAAGTTGTCTGGTTGCTGTTCATTCCTGTAGTTGTAGGATAGGCTGTAGAGTAGATAGGGCGCCTGACGCCATTCACAAGAGAGAACTACATTTGGGTTATGTTGTTGGTGTTTCCCTGTTGGGCATGGACATTGACTCACGATTCTTCTGTATCATTCTCAATGGGATGGTTACTCGGTTCCATGTGCTATCTGCTTTGGCTTTGAATACGTGGACTTCAGTGTGATTTTGCATTCTGGATTTATGTGCTTCGTCCATACTCGTGTTCCTTGCATATGTCTAAAGGGACTAGGATTAATTTGGGTTACACGCTTGGTTGAGACTGTCCTAGTCGATCGACGTTTGCTCCGCACCTAGGAGATCAGCGCCCAAGGAACGGACGACGTTCGGGTCCGCTTGGCGTTAACCAAGCCTATCTATACTACAGCGGACGAGCAAACGCCCTCGGCTGACCTACCTCTGCAATTGCATCTAAAAGTTTTCGCACGTGGGTCAGTAGCTCGGTCGGGATACGCCTCTAAGGGTGGTGACAGCCCCTTAGGGAAGCAAGCTTATGCCCCGCGGGAACCTGTCCTGTCGTAGGGGACCGCGGGATGTATAGCTGGCGCACCCGGCTAGAGCGGCGAAGGAGCGATGCAACCGTATCCGTCTCGGCGGTTCGCGGAATGTTATGCGTCATTCCCGAGTTGTCTCTTGAAGTTATGGATTTGTTTAACTCCTGCGTGACATGGCCGGGAGGGCCCTCGCTTGCTCGAGGGCCGATGCGCTCGACACCGTTCCTTGTCAGCGACAAACTGCCATTCGATATGCTACTACGCATGTACTACCTCGAGGTTGCTCAACCTCAATTCGATTGGGATAGGAAGGTGATGATCCACAAGTTGCCTACTGGAAGAACCGTTAGACTGCACAAGTTTAAAGCTAGCAGTCTAGTGGAGAACTATGGCTTCATGTGTGCATCTTCTTTCTATTACTATTATAAGCAAATCGCGAGGAGGGCATGTACCTAGTCTTTGCCTCTAAGAAAGGGTAGGTCGTAAAATGAACCCCAAAGATAGAAGCAGTCATTGTTCAATACTCATACCTTTTTAACGAGTCAGTGGTGTGGTAGAGAGGGAGGTTGTCCATGCAATAGAAGTCGTCCCCGGTACCTAGAGGGTGGATCTATGGGATGTCTGCCGCGGAGTTGGATGAGCTCCGCCCCCAGCTCAAAGAGCTTTCATAAAAGGGTTGGATGTGCATTGACTATAGGGGCTTCAATGCCATCGCTGTTAAGAAGGGAGATGGTGCACCAGTCCTATTCGATCCTAATAAGGGAGGTACCCTAAGGATGTGCATTGACTATAGGGGCTTCAATGCCATCGCTGTTAAGAACGCGGAGCCCCTACCCCGCATCGACGACCTCTTGGATAGAGTGCAGGGATGCCGGTACTTCACAAAGATAGATATGAAGTCCGGATACCACCAAATTGCCATTAGACCTGAGGATCGGCACAAAACCGCATTCCAGACCAGGTACAATCTGTACGAGTTTGAGGTGATGCCCTTTGGTCTATGCAATGCACCTGGGACATTCCAACATGCAATGAATTGAATCTGTCTATGCAATGCACCTGGGACATTCCAGCACGCAATGAATTGAATCTTTCATGATTACTTAGACAAGTTTATCATCGTGTACCTCAACTATATCCTTATCTTTAGTAAGACTGTAGAGGAGCACGCTGAGCACGTGAAAACAATGCTAGGTCTCCTAAGGCAGCACCAGTACAAGGGTAACTTGGAGAAATGCGAGTTCGGCCGCAGCAAGATCTTGTACCTGGGTCATGAGATTTCCGCGGATGGGTTGACGCCAGACGATGCCAAAGTGGCCAGCATATGTGACTGGCCCAGACCTCAAACTTTTACCAAGGTCCAGTCGTTTTTGGGGATGACAGGCTACTATCGTCTGTTTGTCAAAAACTATAGTACTATAGCTTCCCCATTAACCGACCTAACCCGCCTTCAGACCCCTTGGGAGTGGACCGAAAACTGTGAAGCAAGCTTCAAGAAATTGAAGTATGCCCTGACACACTATGAAGTCCTCAAACTTCTGGATTCTGAGCAACTCTTTGTAGTGACCACAAACACCAGCCAATATGGCATAGGCGTGGTCCTTGCGCAAAAGGAGGGGAGAAAGTTGAGGCCCATCAAGTACATGAGCAAAAAATGCCATCTCAAAAACTAGTTAAGTCCACGTACGAGCGAGAGCTCTATGCCCTCTATAGAGCGCTAGTCCATTAGAGGCACTTTTTCTACGTGAGATCTGACCATGAGACCTTGCGCTGGATCAAGACACAGCCAATACTCTCACATGCCCTACAGAGGTGGATTGAAGTCATAGATATGTATGACTTCAAACTTGCCCCTGTAAAGGGAGAATACAATAAGGTGGCTGATGCACTATCGCGAAGGGCAGATTATCTGGGCGCTAATAACCGAGTTTGGTATATCTGACGATGTAACTCGATCTTTGGTGGAAGCCTATAGGGAAGACGCAGTTATGTTAGAAATCATCTGTAAGTTAGAAGCGAAAGATAAGGTAACTTCTGATGAATTTACGGTGGTCAATGGCTTGCTGTTCCTTGAAAAGGTTGGGAATAAGAGATTGTGTGTTCCAGATAGGGAGTCGTTGCGTAGTTTGTTTTTAGGTGTGTTATGATGCAACTGGTCATTTCGGCTATAAAAAAACATCAGCTAACCTAGTGCAGAGATTCTGGTGGCAATCTACGATGCAAGATGCAAAGAAGTACTTTGAAACTTGCCAGGTTCGCCAGTGGGACAAACCTAGGACTCAGGCTCCACTTGGGCTTATCAAGCCCTTGCCTATTCCTGACCGTCCAGGTCAAAGTGTGTCCGTGAACTTCATGGATACTTTTGTGACCAGCAAGAACAGTAAAAGACACATCTTCGTCAAAGTGGACCGATTTACCAAGTACGTTGGACTAATCGCCATGGCGGAAACAACAAAAACTGACTATGTTATCAAGTTGTTTATGGATAACTGGGTACGGGACTTTGGGTTACCCAAGTACATCATTAGTGACAGGGACGTCTGCGAACTGTGGCACAGCATGGCTTGACAGATGGGCACCCGACTGCAAATGATATCAGGGAATCACCCTAAGCCAAATGGACAAGCGGAACAGATGCGAAGTCGACATCGACGTAATTGTGGAGCACCGGGTGATGCCAGTGCCTAAACCTCCCGGTAGAGGCCGCCCTCCAAAGCCAAGGATCCAGTACCGTGTCAGATTCAGACACCATACTTATCCCTGTGAAGATCGATGGTTTACCAGGGAAGAGCTCCAACAAACAACACCCCAAGTAATTGCAGGCTAATGAAAGAGGACTCAAGGGAAAGATGTCTGCAGATTAAAGGACTTCTCAAAGGACTATCAAAGTACAGGAGGAGGGAATGCAAGGATTTGGCTCCTCGGCAGGCCTATGGGGCCCCTTTTCACGAGTGTGCCCGCCCTAAGTGAAGGCGGGCCTAACAAATCACAAGAGGCCCAATGCTGTCATTTTCGTATTTGCGGTTCAGGCAGTTGTGTCGCGTCATTTGGTTGAGGGAACCCAGGTCCCGAGCAGCAAATACTTTCCACGACCTTCTAGGCCTTTTTCTGAAGTGCAGGCCATGGGCCACATTCGCGGCAGTATACACAGACAGTTGGGAGGAGTAACTGGATGACGCCCAGGAGCATCAGCAGAGGCCCAACAACCCGGGGCCTACTAGAAGCTTCTGGGCGCAGGCCCAGCCCAGCCAGGTCGAAGGCCAGGCAGCCTCTTTCCATTTAGGAAAGAGCTCGCTGCCTGGAGGGTCATTCAAGCACTTGCCAATTTGAGGCAGTGCTGCTGGAGCGGATGCTCGCATGCTGCTGCTAGCGCTAGGGGCAAGGTGCTGTGCACGTGCGGTCGTGTGGGAAGAAGGGCGCAGCTGAGCGGAGCGCCATAGCCCAGCTTCCATAACTGGCTGGGCTTGGACATACAGCAAGGCGCAGTGGTGGTCTTCGGGTATACAGAGGGAAGACAAGGGAGAAAGACGAGGGAGAGAGAGAGAGATAGAGATGAGGATGATGATGTGAGGGCCCATACCTGGTATTGGCGATGGTCTGCATTGGGTGACATCTTCATGTACTTCGCTGACCGCTGACGTCAACAGTTGTCAATTCATAGGCAGATAGTAGCTGTGTTGGGGAGTGGTCTGGGCGCCGAGCGCGAAGTAGGGGGAAGGGCCTGGACTCTGATGTTCGTGATGACGAGAGTAAGCTCTCACTGACATTCGGTTTCAGTTTTTCGCTTCTCCATTGGTGTGACATTGGCGCATTACTGCTTTCTGGACACTGTGAGACTTTCTGGCTTTCAATGTGATCGTGCGGTCTGGATTTTGTCATCTCGCTATTGCTCATTTTCCTTGCAGCTGTTTTTCCCCTTCTTTCATCAGGTTTGCTTCTTTTTTCTTTTGCCCATCCTGTTTTGACTCTAATGGTTTTCAATTAAACAAATCAGAACAATCTGGGAAAGACACATGTGTTGAGCAAGTTAGTACAGTGTAACTACCAACAGGCCTAGCTCAGTTGGTACACCCATGACTTGTTCAAGTACAGGCCCATGTTCAAACCCAACAGGCCTTGCTCAGTGGGTACATCCCTTCAGGCCCATGTTCGAACCCAGATGCAATCAGCTGAGCTGAACAAGAAAATTGAATCACAATTCTAGATTGTGAGGGTTTATGCCTCGGCATCGGGCCCTGCAGCAGGCGCGTGCCCGCCCTAAGTGAGGGTGGGCCCCCTGAATCTCAATGCGCCCTAAGTGAGGGTGAACCCTGCAGCAGGCTCGTGCCCGCCCTAAGTGAGGGTCGACGCCAGACAGTTACCACGCGCCGTTGGTCACATACGCCTTGCTCATGAGAAGCCAAAATATTTGTGAGCCTTCTAGGCTTTTCCAGCACGTGGTGTACGCAGGGAGCACCGCATGTTTGTGCCTGGGTGGTTGGGCATGCCTGACCAATTCGGTCCCAGGCCACTGTCTGAACGGGCCCGGGGGCAGACACTTTGGCCGAGACTGAAGCTACTGGAAACTCGGTCTCACGTGGGAAGCGAGGCAAAGCGCCCGCCACTTTCCATATGGGAAAGGGCAGGGCGCCGGGAAGGACATTCGGGCACCAGTGTGCAACGCGGCAGCGCTGCCAGAGAGCAAGTGCTCGCGACCAAGGTCGTGCGCTAGCGCAGGTGCTGGGAGGTGCGCACGTGCGGTACATGTGAGCAGGGCGCTGCTGAGGACAGCGCCATAGCCAGCCCATCCATAGCTGGCCTCAGCTTGGACGACCAGCGGAGGTTGTGGTGGTCTTCGTGCATGAGGGAGAAGACATGGGTGATGAAGTTGAGAGAGAGAGAGAGAGAGAGAGAGAGAGAGAGAGAGAGAGAGAGAGAGAGAGAGAGAGAGAGAGAGAGAGANAGAGAGAGAGAGAGAGAGAGAGAGAGAGAGAGAGAGAGAGAGAGAGAGAGAGAGAGAGAGCCCAAGCACCCTACCATGCGATGGCCTACGAGGGTCAACATCTTCATGTACTTCGGTTCAGCTGCTGACGTCAACAGGATGCATTGTCAATTCGTAGGCTGCTAGTAAGCTGTGTGATCGTAGTCTCGGCGCTGAGCACCTAGTAGTAGGAAGGACTCTGGATACATATGTCGGTGGCGGCGAGAATATGCTCTCATCGACATTCAGATTCAGTGCTCTGGTTCTCCGTTGGTGGAATATCAGTGCATTAATTCTTTCTGGACAGCGTTTGGACTTGCTGGCTTTCAATGGGATTTTGCAGTCTGGATTTCTGTCATTTCGCTTTATGTCCTTTTCCTTGCAAAAATACATCGGGCTCGTCAATTCAATGATAATATCCCAAGGCCGTCGCCCTTTTATAAAGAACAAGTGGACACACGCACAGGAGGGGGTGGAGCAGAGGAAGGGAGACCGAAACGTGATGCAGGGGGGCAAAAAAGAAAAAAGAAAAAGAAAAACATCCAGGAAAAGCAAAGAAACCTGCAAAAATGCACCGACTAAGTCTTTGATTATGTACAGAGCACGATGTTTCTCTGGTTTCCTGTCTCTCTCTTTGTCTATGACCCTCCAGAAAATAAGAACAGCTGTGTTCTCTCTCTCTGTCTCTCTCGGGCTATCAAAAAGGGGGAAAAAAAGCACTGGCAAAGTGTTTGATCATGTACAGGGCATGATGTTTCTCCAGTTTCTGTCTCTCTCTCTGTCTTCCACCCCATTCTACTGCACGACACCGCCACTCTCTCCGCCTTTCCTGTCCCCCTCCGCTCAGTCCTATTCATCTTGCGCCACTGCTCTCCTGTCTGCACCTTGCAACTCCGCCAGCGATCGATCCCGCACGTTCAATCTCCCACGCTCTCCTCCGTCTTGCCTGAGTGTGTTTCTCATCTCCCACTTCCTGCGATTGTCCATTGTCCTTTGCTCGCTCCCCTCTCCGGGCGCGGCCAGCGTACTTCGCTCGCCCTTCCCCACCGATCAATCAGTGTCCTCAAACACACACCACTGCACTATGGTAGTGACTCCACCCCTCCGTATGAAACCCTACATTCATGCTCCCCATGTTTCACCTCTGCACTATGTCAGCAGCTGTATTCCTCTGCAAACCGCAGATCAAACGTGAAACCCCACAAGACGAAACACCAACCCAAATTCCATGCTCCGCGGGACCGCCACAACATCCTCATGCCGCTCGCGACTCCAACGCACCACCGCCCTGACGAGCCCACCCTTCAACTCATGCGCGCACCAAAAAAAAAAACAAACGGTGCCCCATGACTCCAACGCACCTCTGCCGCAGCGCGGCGGCAGTTGAAGTCGCACGCGGGCGAAAGAAAAGAAAAAGAAAAAAACACTGCAAGTTTTGCGGGTATCCCTTGGGCCTGCGCCTTGTCCCCAACCATTTTCCCAACACAGGTAGCCCGGGCTCAGGGGAGCGTCATGCGAGACCCACTGTTTCCTTTATAAAGAGTATATATATATAGGGGGGGAAAAAAGTGAACTTCATAAGCTCGACTGTGGTCTGAAGCAGCATCCTGGCCCACCATAGTCTTACCAAAAATGTCATTTCTCTGCTCCGTAGCATACACCAACCTGACCTCACCTAATTCTTTCAATCTCAAAATTGTTTTTCTGAGTTTTCTGAAGGCACTTATGTAAAAATGCTTCTCTTAGTGTTATCATTGAGCTTTGAGATGATTATCCATGCATCTATGAGAGTTGGGCTCCAATGGTCTAAGTTTGTGGTATGATAACATGTATACATAGCATGAATACAGTCAGGTTTGTGCTTTCTTAAACAACACTACCCCCACCGTCCTAAATTTGGGGGGACCGGTAGCACAGGTTCATAAGGGCTACTAGTAGCACAGCGGGGAGAACCGCAGAGTGCAGAAATGGAAAATGTGTCGAATTCCTGCCGCTATTTATTTCGCAGTTGAAACAATTTTTTTAATTTTTAAAAATATTTTTCCTGGAAAGATCACAACCAAATCTACAGACCATCTAGCTTTCCCAGGGCGCTCAGCCGGGCGTGCCCAGCCGGGCGCCCCAGGCGCCTCGCCCGTGTAGGTACCCCGCCCGGGGTACCCCGGGCATGAGAAAATCCCACCGATTTTAAAAAGAATTTTTTTTTGGTCTACGGGGGTTTGCTGCGCTTGCCGAGCACAGCCCAAATCCGGCCTCGTTTTATATTTTCGGGCATATTGATTTGTGTGTGTTGGGGGGTGGGGGAGGGGGGGGGGCGGCTATGGCGAGAGAGGAGGGAGGACTTTGGCGGGAGGAAGGAGAGAGGACTATGGCGGGAGGGAGGGAGGAGGGGGGACTATGGCCGGAGGTCCGAGGAGGTAGGAGCAGGGCTCTACCGAAGGTAGGAGGAGGTAGGGGCAGAACTCTACTGGGTAGGAGGAGGTAGGGGCAGAACTCTAGCAAAGAAGGAAAAAAGAAGAAGAAGAAGAGGACTATGGCGTCCCAGAAGGACCGTAGAGCGTAAGAAGAGGACGAAGAAGAAGATAAAGAAGAAAAGGAGGAAGAGGGAGGTAGCCTATGGAGGAGGAGGAGGGGGAAGGGAGACTGATGGAGAGAGGGAGTTTAATGAGGGAGGAGGACGGGGACGAGAAACTGATGGAGGAGGGGGGAGGGAGTCTATGAAGGGAGGAGGGAGGCTATGGCAGACAGAGACGAAGCATAATCAAGCATTCCCACACACAAAAAAAAAGATGACGATTTGTTGATGAAGCGCTATGGCGGACGAAGAAACAGGGAGGAAGAAGAGGAGAGCAGAAGCAGCAGCAGCGGCAGCAGAAGCGGCAGCAGCAGCAGCAGCAGCAGCAGCAGCAGAAGAAGAAGAAGAAGAAGAAGAAGAAGAAGAGGATGCCCTACTGAGTTCCCGCCTGCTAAGTCTGTGTGTGTGTGTGCTCGCTGGACTGCATGTCTGTCTGAGTGCTGGTTAGCTTGCGTGCGTATGACTGTGCCTGTCTGAGTGCTGGTTGGTATGAGTGTGTGTGTGTGGCCCGCCAGGGCACTTGTTAGTTCGTTGGGCCCTCAGGGCCGGTACTTACCTGTGGCCGTGGCTTTGAAGGGTTGCAGCGGGGAAAAAACACTCAAGTAGCGGGTAGGCCGGTACCGCACCTGACAGGGGGGTGAATATGCAGGTACCAGAGGCCGAGCAGAAGAAGACAAAAGTGGCATTTTGAGAGGCCGGTAGTGTAGGCTAGGTCTAGCGGGTACCAGTCTGAGTGTGGGGCCTGTAGGGGCAATATCAGAGTCTGCAATGATGTTTCCCTCCAAAAGAGGAGGAGGTACTGGTTGCTTGGGAAGGCCAGCGGCCTGGAAGTCACCACCCAAGAGGCAAAGCAGGCCGCTATATCTTCAGGCCGGGCAGAAGACCCGGCCTCTTTTTCGGTGTGCAAGTTTGGCAACACA
>BFEA01000497.1:354145-364807 GCA_003427395.1 Chara braunii | reverse complement strand
CTGCTGTTTGCTGCATGTGTGATACCAAGTACATACTGGGGTGGGGGCTCTGCGATGTCTGCATGTTTTTGACAGGCCGACATGTGAACATGATGAGGTATAACAAGAAAGAGAAGAAGAAGAAGAAGATGGACAAAAAGATGAAGAAGAAGAACAAGACTGATACGATTGATAAGAACAGGAAGAAGAAGACTGACACACTGACGACAGGTATAGTGCAAGGAACATGAATGTGGACGAAGCACAGAAATCCAGATTGCAAAATCACACTGAAGTCCAAGTAGTCAAGGCAAGAGCAGATAGCACAATGGAACCGAGTAACCATCCATTTGAGAACGATACAAAAGAATCGTGAGTCAATGTCCAAGCCCAATCGGGCAACACCAACAACGTAACCCAATGTAGCTCTCTCTCTTGAATGGCGCCAGGCGCCCGACCTACTCTACAGCCTATCACTACAACTACAGCATGAAAGCAACCAGACAACTTGACGACCAGCGAGTGATGACGTCAACACCAATGCCGACCTCCTCTCCTCCAGGTACGTCTCTCTCTTCACCCTTAATCTCCCTTGTTATCCCACACAGCGCCCTTCACCTCCGAAGAACCACCTTCGCCCTTCACCTCCTCTGCGCCCGCAGGAAGCCCGGCTATGGCCGCCAGCGCCCTGCGCCCAGGCTGCGCTCTACCGCTTAGCGCTAGCCTGCCCTCACTCAGCCTAGCGCAGCGCAGCACACTCACAATGCAGCAGCGTGCCGGCCTTGCTCGCAATGGCCAAGATCCCTGCCCACTCGCCCTCCCTGCCTATATGCCAGTGTTGCGTGTGGGCGGCCTCCCTTGAGCCTGCGCCTGGGCCCCAGTACCTGTACCCAGGCCCAATGCCGTTGGGGCCCAGGAGATGCAGTTGCGCCTCTTTCATCAAGGCCTGCGGCCAGATTCAGAGAGTGGACCGGTTTCCCATTGGCATTTTCGGCCTCTATATCCAGCATGCATTGTCGGCCTCACGTTTATGTGCCCAGGGCCTAACCAACTCAAGGGCCCTGGGATTTCTGCATTGGCAGAGATCCGATACTCGGTGCACTCCAACCAACTGGCGTGCGGCAACTGTATGGACCCCACTTCGTGAAATGTTTGAACAAAGGGCTCTCGTTGATTTGCTGGCCCGCCTTCACTTAGGGCGGGCACGAGGCTTCCTGGGGGCCTTAGCCCAGAACACGTACATCACGGCAAGGCCCTTTTGAGGGCTCAATCCTCACATTCCATCCCCCTTAGCTTCGAAAGTCCGCTGAGATGCTTACTTTGCAGGTGCCTTCCCTCTTGACATCCTCTCATATTCTGCCACCACTTGAGGAGCTGTGTCAATCAGTTCCTCTCTGGTAAACCACCGATCTTCTTTTGGATTCGTATGATGCCTGAATCTGACACGATATTCTCTCTTGGGTTTGGGAGGTCTTCCTCTACCCAGTGGCTTTGGAACAGGCAGGTCTCTGTGATCCACAATGTCGTCGATGTCCACTTGGCCATCCATGGTTGGGGGCAGCATTGATCTCCTTTTAGGGAATTGATCTGTCTCAGCGAAAGGTGCAAGCTTTGAGGCATGAAAGACAGGGTGAGTGCGTAAGTGACCAGGGATGCGGATAACATAGGTAGGACCATCCATTTCATCCTCTACTATATCCAAGACTTCCCAGGGACCAAAATACTGAGGCATTAGTTTACGAGATATTCCGAATTCCTGTCCTAGCTCACTAGCCTTGACCCAGACACGTTCCCCTACTTGAAATGAGGACTGCCGACGATGTTTGTTCTCAGAAGCAACCATTGCTTGCTGAGATTTCTTGATATGCTCGACAGCTTGCTGTAGCAACTTCTCATACTGCACACCGTACTCAAGTGTGCCTGGAGTTGCAGAGGATCGGTTTTCAGGCAGGAGGAAGTCCAGTGCTGATCTAGGCTTCCATCCCAAGTGTAGCTGGTTAGGACTGAGGCCGACACTGCTGTGTACAGCATTGTTGTACAGGCTGGCGATGAGAGGCAATTTCGCATCCCAGTCATCCTGGTTGGGCTTGATGTAATGTCTCAACAAGTGTTGTACAACTCTGTTCATCTGTTCGGCCTGTCCGTTTGCTTCGGGATGATTCCCTGAAGTCATCTGAAGTTGACTGCCCATCTGTTCAGCAGTTTTCTTCCACAGCTCACTTGTGAAACAGACATCTCTGTCACTAACGATTGACTTTGGTAATCCAAAATCACGCACCCAGTTGTCCAAGAACAACTTGATGACGTGTTCAGTCCTTGCGGTCTCTTGCATGGCAATTAGTCTAGCGTMCTTGGTGAATCGGTCTATGATGACAAAGATATGCCTCTTGCCATTCCTGCTGGTCACCAGGGTGTCCATGAAATCCATGGAAACACTGTGTCCTCAACCAGCGGGGATAGGTAAGGGCTTCAGCAACCCAAGCGGTGCTTGAGTTCGCGGCTTATCCCGCTGACAGACCTGATAGGTCTCAACATACTTCTTTGCATCTTCTAGCATTCCGGGCCACCAAAATCGTTGTACTAGATTGGCACTCGTCTTTTTGTAGCCAAAGTGTCCGGTCGTGTCATGACATTCTCCTAAGAATAAACTACGCAAACGTTCACTAGATGGAACAACTAACCTTTTAAATCCGGCCTTATCAAGAAAGAGAATCCCGTCCACCATCACAAACTCATCTTAAGTGGCCTTGTCTTTTGCCTGAAGTTTGTGTATGATGTCCATCGTGACAGGGTCTTCCTGATAGGCTTCCACCAGCGATTGAGTTAGTTCCTCAGATACACCAAACTCATAAACTAGCGCCCTTAGGTAGTCTGCTCTACGGGACAACGCATCTGCAACCTTGTTGTACTCTCCCTTCAGATACTCTAGCTTGAAGTCATACTGATCTATGACCTCAATCCAGCGCTTGAGTGCATCAGAAAGAGCCGGTTGAGTCTTGATCCATTTGAGGGTCTAATGGTCAGTTCTCAAGTAGAAAAACCGTCCCAACAGGAAGTGCCTCCAATGGACAAGTGCTTTGTAGAGAGCATAAAGTTCCTTTTCATAGGTGGACTTTGCCAGTTTCTTTGATGGCATCTTTTTGCTCATATACTCAATCGGTCTCAACTTTTTCACATCTTGCTGAGCCAGCACTGCGCCAATGCCGTATTGGCTTGCGTCAGTGGTCACTATGAATGGCTTCTGAGGATCGGGCACCATGAGAACCTCATGATTCGTGAGTGCATGCTTCAATCGTTTGAAAGCAGCCTCGCACTCATCACTCCAGTCCCACGGCGTGTCAAGTCGAGTTAGATCAGTCAAAGGAGAGGCGACTGTGGAATAGTTCTTTACGAAGTTTCTATAGTAGCCGCACATTCCTAAGAAAGATCTGACCTCAGTAACAGTCTGAGGTCGTGGCCAATCCCTGATACTAGCCACCTTCGCATCTTCCGGCCTAATACCTTCCGCGGATACTTCATGACCCAAGTATAAGATCTTAGTGCGTCCAAACTCACATTTCTCTAGGTTGACCTTATACTTGTGCTGTCGCAGGAGTGAAAGTACAGTTTCAACGTGCTGTGCATGCTCCTCGACAGACTTACTGAAGATAAGAATATCGTCAAGGTAGACAACCACAAACTTATCTAAGTGGTCATGGAAGATCCTATTCATGGCATGCTGGAATGTACCCGGCGCATTGCAAAGACCAAAGGGCATCACTACAAACTCATACAGACCGTATCTGGTCTGAAAAGCAGTCTTGTGCTGATCCTCAGGTCTTATTGCAATTTGATGGTAGCCGAACCAGTCTATCTCGCTATAGTACTTACATCCTTGCACCCTATCCAATAGGTCGTCTATGCGAGGTAGAGGCTCTGCGTTTTTCACTGTGATGGCATTGAGGCCTCTGTAATCAACGCACATCCTCAATGTACCCCCCTTCTTCGGTACAAATAGCACTGGAGATTCGAAGGGGGAAGTACTCGGCCGGAGCCATCCTATAGATCCTTCCCTTTGGGGTTTTACTCCCTGGAATGATTTCTATGGCGTGGACAACCTCCCTATCGACAACTCCTGTGGGCTCTGTGAACAGATCAGGGAACTTAGCAACGACGTGTTCTATCTCTGGGGGTGTTTTAACGACCTCCCCTTTCTCAGAGACATACACTAGGCACATACCCTCCTCTTGGTTCTATTTATAGTAGTTATAGAACGCTGATGCACACAAGCAGCCATAGGTATCGATTATACTACTGGCTTTGAACTTTGTCAGTCTCATTGTTTTTCCATCAGGCAACTTATGCTTAAGCACCTTCTTATCCCAGTCAAACTGGGGCTTGGCAACCTCAAGGTAGTACATCCCTAACAACATATCGAATGGTAAGTCGTCGCTAATCAGGAACGAAATCTTATGATTAAGTTCCCCTCCTCCATAGGAGAAGGTACAAATTACATCCTTGATATAGTCTGTGACAACCATGCGCTCCTTATTGGCCAAAGTAGATGCTACCGGTCTACTAAGGTGTTGTACCCGGTCCTGTAGGTGCAGCCTYTCCAAGYAGTCGCGACTTATGTAATTCCGTGTGGAGCCGATGTCTATGAAGGCACCACATTTGCGGTCTCCTACAGCAACTTCCACAACGAAATGTTCCCATCTAGGACCTTTTCTTAGTGCCACCCAAGATTCACGAGGGTCCTTACTTGACCACTCACTTTCTAAATCTTCTAAGGCATCAGACACATCCAACGTATAGAGCATAGTTTGGTCTGGATGAGTCTGCAGGGTGACTAAAGAGTCATTAGCTATGGCCTTCTCATGAAGGGAGGAGGGTATTTGGCCCACTTCACCATGAGTAGAAGCAGCTAAAACTTCCACCGGCCTCACATGTTTCCCGAGCTAGAAGCTTGGGAAGAAGGTACCCCTCCCTTAGGGGGTATCTTTTGCGTGACCTTGGCGTTCTTGCACTTGTACTGGGTGTGACCATACTCACCACAATTGATGCAAGCACCACGCACTCTTCGGTCCCGACACACATCTTGATCTAAACCAGCCTTGACCCAATCAGCAACTTTGGACTGATTGGAGGCGGTCTGCCCTTGACTCTTTTGGTGACCCTTCCCTCGGCCACCTGCCTTACCTTTTACTACCGCGGCAAGGGTGCTACCCTCAACAGATTCCTCGCCGTCATACTCTGTGGTGTCCAACAGGTCAGAAAGGTCCTCAACCTCGGTTTGAGTCCCGTCGGTCTCAACCATCATAAGTCGACTCCCCTTCTTCTTCCACTCCTGTGGACTCTTCTTCTTCCTTCCGTCTACTGGAGTAGGTTGAGCACTTCCTAGAGTACTGCCTCTAAATCTAGGGCCTTTCTAGAGAAGGACTCAAAGGTGTGATACTCGAGGCATGCCTCGCTGGCCAACTGTGTTCTGAGATTCTCTGGGAGACACCTCACGAACATGGTCAATAAGACCTGGTCATCATAGCGAAGGCCTGGGACTACGATGAGATTCTCCACTGTAGTCATAAGCTCCCTAACGGACTTGTACCGTCGCTGGTCTAGTCTTATTATGGCGTCAGTGGCAATCTGTGCCTGCTGCGGATTATGCCAGCGAGCTTCTACCATGTCTATGAACTCATCTAACGTCATGGTCTTAGCCCAATCTGCCATGCGTCTCCCAAACCCAGCTTTCGCTATAATCCCGTCTAGCCATTTGGTTGCCTTACCCTCAAGGTAAGATGCAGCAGTAATCACCTCCTCCTCCTGCAAAGTCCTCTTTGCCCTTACCCACATTGGAACCGTTCTCAACCATGTGTTGAGCTCCTCGTCCTTCTTCTCACCAGAGAAGGCGACAGGTGGTTTCATTGGGGTCTTTGGGTACCATGGGCCTTGTTGTTGTCCCTGTGGTGGAACAGGTTGCTGCTGCGGTGATGGAGTAGCTGCCACCGCAGGACCGAAGAAGCAGAAGCAACAGTCTGAGATGCTGCTACTGACGAACCGCTTGGTTGTGTGCCAGCATGGGGGTTGTGTGCCAGCATGGGGGTTGTGTGCCAGCATGGGGGTAACTGCGGGCAGCATTGGTCCTAGCTGCTGCAACTGAGCCAATATCTGATCCAAAGTGTCCTGCATGAAGTCCATCCTACTGTCTACATGCGCATGCAACGACAACAAGCTTGACCTCAACACTCTTACATGGTCGTTCATAGTTGACTCATCCATTGCCTCTAGTGCAGTTTTGTTGGCCTCTACCATTTCCAATCTGACTGTCCTATCTCTAATCTCCTTTTCTCTATCAGCAGCTTCCTTCAGTTCCCTCTCTAGCCTAGTGCGAATCCTTTTAACTTGCTGGAGTTCCCTCAACTCCCGCTGGCGTGGGGTCAGTGGGCTTAACTGCGAGCCCGCCATTTGACTGGTGGAGCGACTAGAACCTGCGACACTGGAACTACCCGCAGACCCAGTGGGCACCCCCAACTGAGTGGCAGCCGAGGTGGCACCATTGGTTGCTGCCGCGGTAGCCATTGCTGCTGCCGCCGCTTGCCTTGCTGCTGCGTTAGCTGCTGCTAACTCTTGTGCAACAGCTGTTGTTGTCCTCACGCTCGCTGCTCGAGCACGGGCTATAGCTTCGGCTCTAAGCCGTCTCTCTGTATTGGTGTCCAGGTACTGAAACACGTACGGGATCCTACGTGATCTCGATCGTGTTACTCTAACATTGTCAACTCTACCCTCATCGCTGTCTGATTCACTCATGAGCTATGCATACACTGTCTGCACTAGAACCTTCTAGAGAAGTCCTACCACAACATACGTTTGACCGACACTTAATTTTCTAAAAATAGTTTGTGTCCAGCAGGAAACCAAATGCTACCATTTCAAGCGGTCGTCAACAACATTATCACCGACTGTGCACATAATCTAATCATACCATTGATTAGTTCACTTACAGCAGCTTGAGATAGAACCAGCTATGGTAGTATACGACTGTCCTACTCTAAACTGCATGTGAGGTGTTTAGCAGTCTGTCCACCAACTAATCAAAAAATAAAATTAGATCATGTTGCAGATGTATGCATGGTGGAAATGGTTGTGTTTACAGTTGAGCACCAATTAGAACCTACCCTCCCCTCCATTCAACATACCGAAGAGCATCTTTGAGCGGTGGTGTCTTCGTGTGTAATGTCGGCCCACCCCTGTGCCCCAAGTCATTCCCGAACAAACCAGCCCATCCACTCTTATTTACCCTCGTACGGAACGAGCCTTACTACCCGGTTTGATCTGGCTGATCAGGAGGGATTTAAGGAGAGCCCCCATCTCCTCAGGAATTATTTAACGTCGCAGACAGGACGACGATCACAGCCAGTATCAAAACCGAGCCCCCAACCAAAAATATTTATAGACAGCCTGGTAAGCGTCTCTTATGGGCTGACACCCCCGGCACGACTTCTATAAGGCAGCAAAGTGCCAAAATGGACAAGCAGCCATCGCATGCGTGACCTACTCCCATTGGGTTGGCATGGTGACCGTGACCCAAGTGCTTCGACCAGGGCCCTTCAGAGGCACCGCCCTTTCTCCTTCCAGATGCTTCTCGGAAGATTGTCGTCTCTCAAGGTAGCGCGCATTCGACACCTCACCAATAAGAGAGGACTCTCAAGTTGAACTCACTTCCTCATGGCAAGAAGAGATTGAGAGGGTAGATAAGGTAAGGGAACAACGTACCTGGAGATAGCTGCCCCCAACCACAGATTTCTCACCAATTGAGCTGAATGTGCATTTGATGACCGGTCGTTAGCCTCGGTACCACCCACAACATAATGCAGTGCCACCTCAGCTAAATGCCACATCAGCATGCTCTCATCACCAATCATACATTCCGCAGTAACCACGGCAACCCATGTCGTATAGCCTTCCGGCACGCGCCTCTCTACCCAGGCCGCGTGCCTATTTTTGTGCCCGCGTCACAAGTACCAACTGCGAAGAAGCATCGTCAACGCACCAAGTCTGTATAACGCGGCGCACGAGGTAAGCAGCGAATCGAACCAGCTCTGATACCAACATGCAAGGAACATGAATGTGGACGAAGCACAGAAATCCAGATTGCAAAATCACACTGCGCTGTTTTCTTTCGACGCTTGTACACAGTCGTCGGTGCATGCTGTTACTGTTGCGGCTCCTCCTCGCTGTTCACCATGTCGTCGTGCTGCTGCTCCTCCTCGCTCTCTCCCACCCGTTCCGCATGTTGGTCCTACAACCCCTCTTCTTGCTGGTTCGTGCCCTTCCCTTCGTCTTGTTCCATCTCCTCCTCTCGCCTCTCCATGCAAGCCTCTTCTTCTTCCTCCTCCATCTCTTCTTCTTCCTGCGCCAGGTGGGCCATCTCGTGTTCTTCCTCCTCGTCTTGCTGGCCCATCTCCTCCTCTTCCTCCTCCTCCTGCTGCCCCATCTCCCGCACAGGCTCTTGCTCATGCTCTCCAACCTTTTCTTTTGTTTCTCCATTTCTCTACGGGTTGGTATAGCTGCTCGCCGCTCCTCCTCCTCTCGCATTCTCCTTTGCACCCGTTCGCGATCCGCATCAGCCATTGCCTTCGCACGATCGGCCTCCGCCTCATCCGCGCCGATTGGACCGGGGCGAAGCACCATGTCAATGTCGGCGTCCGTCTGCGGTAGCTCAACATCGGATTGGATATCGTACTGTGCACTTGTGTTAGCCGTCCCTTGACATGGCATTGTGGGCGGGCGTTCTCGATGGCACTGCGTTGTTCGTCTCCTCCCAATATATGTGGTGCCCGGGATTGAGGGCTGCGCTCCCAGCTCAAAGTCATTGTCGGACCCGTCTTCTGCCTCCCCTTCGCTAGACGTTTCAGACCATGGAGCCTTTCCCTTCCATATCTCGTCCTCCAAGTCGTTGTCGTCCGTGCGCTCCTCTTCATCTTCTTCGAGGTTCTTCGGAATCCGGCCCTTTGGTAACTTGGTTAAGGCCCGTTCCCGAGCCTGCTCCTCCTCCGTTTTCCCCTTCTCCTCCTCGGGCACCTCCAAGAGAGGATCATCGCCCTCCTCCGCATCTGGAAGAGACTCGAAGAACTCCGCCCACAAATCGACGTAGTGATGGTCCTTTCTTGCTCACCCGCAACAGATTCATGTTCCAATGAATGTACACAAGCTTCTCCACGGTCGCGGGCTTCAACCGATTCCGTCGCTTGGAGTGCACCAAGTCCATCGAGGACCAATTACGCTCCGCCGGAGTTGCAGTGCTCCACATGCCCATCACTTTGATAGCAATGGCCTGCAACTTCGGCACATTGCCGCCATGTGTTGCCCACCACTTCGACGGTGAGATAGTATCAGCATCCTCGACCGCATCCTCTTCCCACATCTTCTTGTCCTTCCGCTTGGGGTCGTATGCGATGGGTCGCTTGTGAAACTCGAGTAGGTCTTTCATTATATCCATATGCGCCTTTGACTTCCGAGGTGCGCCAATTTGCCTCTGCAAATAACGCAGCACGTTCTGCACAAGTGCGTTGTCCCGGTCCAGCAACCACTTCGGATCTCTCCTCCGCGGGTCGAGAAGAAAAGCCAGCGCGTGCACTGGTTGCCGCATCATCTTCATGCGGTCCCTCACCTTCTCTAACAGAGAACTTCATTGCTCCGGTGTCAGCACAACCTCCGCCAGCATCCTCTCCATGAGTCGGTCGTACTCCACAAGGTTTGACGGTGCAGTCCCGTCCTTGTCCATCCTCCGCAGTAGGAGATACAACGGCTCCATCATCTCCACCACCTTCCTTAGCTCCGTCCACTAAGCATCCCTCCGCATTGTGAAGTACACGAGATCCGCTTTCGCTTGCAGCTTCGCGCTCGACCACCGCATCACCTTCCATTTCCCCACATTCGTCACGTCCACCATGTCCTTCAAAACTGCCCTCCGGTTGTGTATCCGCTCCAGCATCCGGTACACCAACCTGAAATGGACCTCAGTCGGTCGCAACAGCGTCAATGATGAGTCCAAACTCATCATGAAACTGTTAGTCGTGTGGTGATTCATGATAAATTTGATGATGGTGTGGCCCCGCTTCACCGTGCCCTTCACCCACTCCAACTTGCTGACGTCCCTTAGCAGCAAGTTGCAGCAGTGTGCAGCACAGGGAACCCAAGGTATCCTTGAAACCGCAGGGTCCGTGCGTCGTTCCAAAATTTGAGCTGCCCTCCTATTCACCTCCGCGTTGTTAGTGCAAATCGCGTTGATGCGTTGCAGCCCGATCTCCCTCATTATTTTCTCCCATAGTTTCACCAACGCTGCTCCCGTCTTCTTCCTGCCGTCCATGTACACCGTCGCCACTAGAACAACTCCCTGCTCCCCCGCCGCTAAGAAGTTCATGACAGGCCGCTCCCTCCGATCGTTAGACCCAGCCGGTGACATCCCAACATTTTGTCAAAGGCTCCACTTGCTTTTGAATGCGCATGAAAATGAACTCGAGCATGACAGTCCGAATGTGCTTCGAAGACGGCAACTTCACCTGCGGTCTGGCGTTCGCCACCTCGAGATACACGTTGTGCAGCTGCTGCGTGGTGTCGAACTCCAGGAATTGGAATGCAATTCCGGCTCTGAACATTGCCTCCGCCCACGCAACATCCAACTTCTTCTGCGCCGCGTTGTCGACC
>BFEA01000497.1:338868-349634 GCA_003427395.1 Chara braunii | reverse complement strand
AGAGAGAGAGAGAGAGAGAGAGAGAGAGAGAGAGAGAGAAACGGTATTCACCTGTTCGCAGTAGCTGATGCAGATCCCAGGGCTCAATCCCTAGTCCTCACCTTACCTGTGTACAGTATCTGTGTCGACCCCGAGGGTTGAACCCGTGACCTGTGTATTTGTAACAGTTGGTAGACTGTCGTAGGGTCCGTAGGTCGTAGGGGTTCGATCTCTAGACCTGTCGGGTATGAGTCTTAGCAAGGTCTAGAAGTCGTAGCTGTAGCTCCTCCGAAAGGTCAAGGTCTCCGAAAGGTCAAGGTCGTAGCTGCTACAGTATTGAAAGGCCAAGTCCACGGCCTTCAGGAAGGTCCTAGTAGTGGCCTTTCGAAGCTGCTCATGTTTAGGCTGAGGCAAGTGGGCAAGTGGTGTTGTCCACCCGTGCTGAGTCAGCAGTCCCAGTCCCAGTCAGTCCTAGTCCAGTCAAGCAAGTACCTCATGAGACTGTGTGCACCACGGGCATGGGAAACGGGGCAGACCAACGAGATAGAGAAGTATAAATCAAGAAGCGGCGCCCAGCTATTCATTCATTCCTGCGTAAGCCATGCGGAAGCGCTGCCACAGCGACTTGTGCGAGGTGGTCTGCTGTGAGCCCGAAGACGAAGTGGGCGAGAGAAGGAGCTTAGCCATAGCGATAGGGTAGCAGCGGCCATAGCCGCCATAGCTGTTAGGAGAGTGTAGCGTGTGTGTGTGTATGGGTGTACAGAGTGCCGCGTGTGGGATATCCAGGGTGATCCTGGGTGTGTGTGAGCAGAGAGTTGAGGCACTGTAACGCCATAGCCATCTGAAGTGAACTTGCATCTGAACTGCGTTTTCGGTTTCCATATCTCTGAGTTCTGAGTAGGCGCTTGTTGCCAGTTTGCTGCGCAACCTGTTTACATGCATGAGAAGTGTGAAAGATAGTGAGTCTGATTGCATTGGTATCGGAGCTGGTACCCACTATTCCACGCCCATCCGTCGTGTGCCACAGGGAGAGCAACGCGCCATAGCCGAAGTCGTCATCGGAGAAGAAGTCCGCCATAGTGAATCCGGAGGTTGAAGAAGCCGCCGCGCGCAACTGCAAAGAAGACCACGACGACGAAGAAGAAGAGAGAGAGAGAGAGAGAGAGAGAGAGAGAGAGAGAGAGAGAGAGAGACAAGTTTGGTTTACTGCGTACCTGTACCATAGCCGCGAAGCTCGACCACAGGGTGACGAAGGAGGTGAAAGAGAGGACAGAGGGAGAGACCGAAGAGAGAAGTGGAGCGGAGGAAGAAGGGAGAACCGAGAACCAAAAAAAAAAGAAAAAAAAAAGAAAAAAAAAAGAAGATGGACGGGGTGAAGAAGAAAGAGGCGAGGAAGAAGAAAGGAAGGAGAAGGGTGGCGAGGAAGGAGAAGACGGCAGCCATAGCTGACCGGAAGAGTTGACCAGGGGAGTTGACCGGGCGTTGACCGGGCGTTGACCGGAGTTGACCAGGAGTTGATCGGGAGTTGACCGGGGGTTGACCGGGGGTTGACTGCAGTGTTGACCAAGCGTTGACCAGGGCGTTGACCAAGGCGTTGAACAAGACTGCTGGCCACGAATTTGACCAAGCTGGAGCCGGTACGATCTCGCCAAGCCTTCAGCCTATCCCCTCACCCTATGGATGTGCACACACCCTGTGGTACTTGCTGAGTCAAGTTCGTCTGTCTCTTCTTTCTGCATTGAGTCTCTTCTGTCCAGGTGATAGAACTCTGTGGATGAAGGATACGGCACCCACACGGGTTGAGTAGGGCTAAAGATTGTGTCTGACAACTCGACTGTCCCGGAGGACACGAACCCTCCCAAGGACCGGTACTGACCGGCGGGCTGCTCGGTGTGGCACGGTAGGCCCAAAATCCGAGCTGTCTTGAGAGGACCTGCTGATCGCGTCGTCCTAATTCCTGAGGAGTTACGGGGGATCTCCTTAAATGCCTCCTGATCAGCAACGGGTCCTGTAGTGACAGGCTTAGAGTAGGTCTAGGCTAGAGACCCTAGTTGACAGGATCCTGTCCGGATTTTGTAAGTCCTTAGATTGAGTTAGTAGGTCTTGTCAGTCACGGGGCAGAGTCTAAGTGGTGAGGAGTGGAACCGTTGCCCGGTTGTGCACCTAACACCATGGTTGACACACGTGGAGGGAAGAGTACTACCCCCTATACTCAGGCTCAAGAGGAGCAAGCCGCCGCCGTACTGAGAGAGAGAAGAGAGAAGAAGGAGAAGAAGGAGCTCCTCAAGCAAGCGAAGTTGAAGGCGATAGCGGAGGAGCAGGAGGCGAAGAAGAAGAAGTTGGAGGAGAAGATGATCAGATTGCAACAGGAGGAGGAAGAGAAAAGAAGGGCTGCCGAAGAAGAAGCAGCAGCAGAGGAGGAAGAGGTAGAAGAAGAGCCCCTAGAAAGGAGGCGTAGGGAAGAAAGGGGAGAAAGGAGTGGCATAAAGGCAGAAGATAAGTGGATGGAGAAGAAGATTAGCGAGTGGGTGGCTAATTTATCGCTGGGAGAGGACGAAGAGGCACTGCTCTATGTGCCCAAGGAGGAGGCCAGGGAGCCAGAAGCTAAGGAGGACCCCCTGGAACGCCAGACGATAGAAGACGAGAAGAAGTTGGAGTGGAAGCTGCGTCTGGCAAGGGAGAAGAAGAGAATGAGGGAGCAGGCCAACTGGATGGCCAAAGAGGTGGAAAACATTCAGGCGTGTAGGCAGGAAGTGCACGCACAACGAGAGACCCCTGCCAAATTAGACAAAATTTTGGGTTACCTTGAGGTTTTGAGTCAGGCCTGGCTTGAAGAGCATCAGGCCAATAAGGGTCAAGATGTGACCCTTCATGCCATCCGGTCAGGTTTTAGAGAGTTTGCTCGTGACGTGGTGACCCACGTCGGGACCGAAGTAAAGAGATTGAAGGAAGGCGCAGAGAAGTTCTGTGTCGGCGCCCGTTGAAGGCGCCAAAGTAGTCGCCACAGCAGCGTCCGCGTCGCGTCCCCGCAAAGAGCCTGTTAAGCTAAAATTTTCTGACGCTTATAGCGGGAAAAAGGACGATAACTTTGACAACTGGGAGGCTAGCATTAATACGTATATCTATTTACAACATATCGTGCCCAAGGAACAAGTCCTCGTAGCCTTCCACGCATTGAAGGATGAAGCGGCCAGCTTTGCCAGATCCTTTGCGCGTGCAGCAGATTGCGAGCACAACATGATTGCGTATTCTAGGCTCACCCCTCTTTCCACCTTCCTCAAACTCTTGCGAGAGAGGTTTGCTGACGTCACAAGAGGCGTCAGGGCCTCTGATAAATTGCAGACCATTCACTCTCGTTAGTGGAGGAGTGCACGAGCACTCAAAGCTGTCATGGACGGCTTGGTAGCCGTCCCAGACCACGGGGTCACTGAGACCCATTTGGTCCAATTATTTTATCGTGCCATGCCAGAGCCCCTGCGAGGGCATTTCTTCGACAAGACCCAACAAGCCAATATGACGTATGATGCTTTGAGAACGGAAGTGGTCCTGTTCAGGCGAAGTCCATGCCAGTTTCCACTTTCTGGCATAAGGACTTACATAAGGGAAAAAAGTGCAGAGATCGTACCATCTCAGGCCAGGTCAAGGCCAAGGATCACTTGATCCTTACTTCAGATGAAGGTGGTACAGACGAAGTCCCCTACAGTCAGATAGAGTGGGGGCTAGAGGAGGAGGACAATAGTGTAGTCCAGGGGAGGACCTATGCTGTTATCGCGGCTGGAGGGAGGCCGCAAGGTAGGGGAGGAGGCCAGGGCCAAAGGGGCCAGGCCAAGGGTGGTCGAGGACCGGGCGCTCAGGGGGTTGGCGGCCAAAGGCACCGCCAAGAGGGAGGTAGGGGTCAAGGTCCCCCGCCAAATCGTCAAGGTCCTAGTCGGTCCCCACAACGACGAGGTGGAGGATCACCTCAGAGGAGAGGAGGTTGGCACCCAGGTTGGCCACAAGGCCGGCCTTGGGAAGATTTGGGCCTGGACCAGCGAGTATGGCAGCAGCGTATGGACCAGGGTCAGTGCATATATTGCGGTGACCCGGCCCATATCATTAAATATTGTCCCAAGTACCAAGAGGCCCGATGGGCTGCTAAGGAGTCAAAAGGCAGCCGCGGGTAGGGGTTGCAACTGCCCCTACTACTAGGCCATGTGGGGTGAGCACGTGCGAACAGGAAACTCCCACACCACATGAGCCTTCGACAGAGGTTGCAGGCCGGTGCCTAGGTAGCTGTCCAGAGACTGCTTGTGTTAGCGTCTCTCTGGGCACTTCCCTCACAGGCGTGGCAGAAGAGTTGAAGGGGAGAATGTCTACCTGGGCCAAAATGAAGAAGGATAGCAAGGGACAACTAGTCTTAGTGGATGTAAACGTCTTTAGAAGCAGAGTAGGGGCCCTTACAGATTCAGGGGTTACCCGTAGTTAAATTAGTCGTAGAGCTATGAAGAAGCTAAGGCTAGGGTTAAAAGTCCAAAAGTTGGAAGACCCCATAGTTAGTGTCCTCGTAGACAACCGCACTATGCGTGTTGAGGACTACGTAGAGGGAGTCCAGGCGTATTTCCGCCTAGAGAAAGATGGGAAGGTGGAGAAGGTTCTCCATTCCCTGACTCTCCTCGTACAGGATGACCTTCCTTTTGACAAAGTCCTAGGCATGGATTGGGGAGAGGCAGCAGGGGCCACACTCCACTTAAGAGAGCATGAGTGTAGGCTCCCTAGTCCGGCAGGCGAGGTTAAGACTGCCCGCCTGTTTCATGTGTCTGGAGTAGATAACTCCTTGGCACATTGTTGTCTCAGTGCTCCCGCGTTCGCGCGATTAGTGAGAAAGGAGCAATTAGAGGAGCAGGTCTTCATAGCCTATGTGAGACCTGTCACTGAGCCTAAGGAAGACATACCCATAGACCCAGCTATTGCCAAGCTGCTGGAAGAGTTTAAGGATTTAGCAGAGCCGCCGACAGGAGTAGTGTCGCGGCCAATCCAGCATCGTATAGAGATAGAACCTGGTAGTAGGACTCCTAAGGGAGCAGTCCACAGGACGTCCCCAAGGGAGTTAGAGGAGATGCGTAAGCAATTAGACGAGCTCCTCGAAAAGGGTTGGATTAGGCCCGGTTCATCTCCTTTTGGAGCACCAATTTTGTTTGTCCCCCAAAAAGGAAGGAGAGTTACGGATGTGCATAGACTATAAGGGTCTAAACGTGATCATAGTGAAGAACGCTGAACCGCTGCCCAGAATAGACGATCTGTTAGATCGGTGTAGGGGTGCAGGTATTTTTCGAAGATCGATTTGAAGTCCGGATATCATTTGACAGAGGTCCATCCTGATGACCAGTACAAGACAGCGTTCCGGCCTAAATATGGGCACTCCGAGTTCATAGTGATGCCCTTTGGACTAACCAACGCGCCTGCCACGTTTCAGCGCAATATGAACGACTTGTTTAGGCCGTGGTTAGATAGATTTGTTGTATTTTATCTAGATGACATACTAGTATTTAGTAGGACCCTCCAAGAGTATCAGGGTCATTTGAGGCAGGTCTTGGAGAAGTTGAGAGAGGCTAACTTCAAGATCAACGCAAAGAAGTGTGAGTGGGCCAAGACACAAGTCTTGTACTTGGGCCACGTTTTAGACGGAGATGGCATTAAGCCTAAGGACAACAAGATAGCGGCGATTAGAGATTGGCCGACGCCCCGCATATTGACTGAGTTGGGGTCGTTCCTAGGCCTAGCTAACTATTATAGGAAGTTCGTGAGGAACTTCTCGACCATCGCCGCTCCCCTTTGCAGGTTGCTCAAGAAAGAGGCAATCTGGCAGTGGGACAAAAACTGTACATCTGCGCTAAAGAAGTTAAAGTGCACGTTGATAGAGTACCCTCTCCTAAAAGTGGCAGATCCGTTTTTACCATTTGTCGTCACCATGGATGCGAGTCAATATGGTATAGGCGCCGTGTTACAGCAGGACGACGGCAATGGCGACAGACCCGTAGAGTTCATGTCGGCAAGGATGCCCTCAAAGAAGGTACCCACCTCGATGTATGAGCGAAAACTCTACGCTCTCAGGCATGCCTTAGAGCACTGGAAGCATTACCTGCTTGGGGGGCACTTCAAGGTGTATTCAGACCACGAGACACTTAGATGGCTGAAGAGACAGGCCAAAATGACACCTAAGTTGACTAGGTGGACCAATATGACTTTGAGCTTAAGCTTGTTAAAGGCAAGTATAATGTAGTCGCGGACGCTCTGAGTAGGAGATCAGACTACTTTGGAGCTATAGTTCACTATCTGGATATAGTGAGTGACCTGCAGGAGAAAGTTAGACGGGCGTATGCGCAAGACCCTATTTATAGTGACCTCCTCAAAAGAGTTAAGGAGGCCCCAGAGACCGAACCAGATTACCGCACTACAGAGGGGTTGTTATTTGAGAAGACTAATGTAGTAGACCGTTTGTGCATCCCTAACAGCGAGGAGATTCGTAGTTTGATCTTAGGGGAATGCCACGACACAGAGGGACATTTCGGTTGGCAAAAGACTCTAGCCAATCTGATGCATGCGTATACGTGGCCAGGAATGAAAGTCGAATGCATAAAGTATGTTCGCAGTTGCAAAATTTGCCAGAGAAATAAGACCACTATACGTGCCCCTCTAGGTCTTTTCAAACCCTTGCCTATTCCTGATCAGCCACGAGCTTCAGTGTCCATTGACTTTATGGACGCTGGCGTCAAGAGTAGGCACGGCAAGAGCCAAGTCATGGTCATAGTTGATAGATTTAGTAAGTATGTTGTTTTTGTTCCTTTGCCTGCAGAGGCATGCACCAAGTTAGTTATTGATAAGTTTTTTTTATTTTTGGGTTAGTGAACATGGAGTCCCATTGTCTATAGTTAGCGATAGAGACACCCGGTTCACCAGTCAGAACTAGCAGGAGCTAATGAAAGTCTACGGATCAAAGTTGTTGATGTCGTCTGGCCGCCATCCAAAGACTAACGGTCAGACTGAACAGATAAACAAGATCCTGCAGCAAAATCTACGCATGTACATTAGACCAGATCAAGTCAATTCAGACGAGATGTTGCCCAAGGTAGCCAGTGCGTACAACAACAGCGTGCACCTGTCCACTTGTCGCACTCCCAACGAGTTGCACAAGTCCTTTAGGCCACGCAGACCGTTTGAGGCACTTAACCGGGACCAGATTCACAGGCTACCACCCGGTACCAGGGAGTTTGCGATACAGCACGAGAAAGAGCTAGCTACAGTCGTAGAGAACCTCAAGAAGGCCCAGCATCAAATGATAGAGCAAGCCAACAAGCATCGTCGCCCATCGCAGTTCCAAGTAGGCGACTTAGTCTGGGTCAGGTCAAAAGAGTTTGCTCCTAAGGAAAACATGTCGCAGAAGTTACTGCCAGCGAACAGGGGACCATGGCCAGTTCTAGAAGTCAAGGGTGGAGAGGATGGGCCGTCCTACACAGTAGAGATCCCAGCACACCTCCACACCTACCCGGTGTTCCATGCATCAAAGTTGTTGCCGTGTGTCACAAGTCAACAGTTTCCATCTAGAAGGTCCATGATCCCTCCGGACATGGACGGAAGATACGACATTGACGGCATTGTTGGTGAAGACGTGTTCAGAACAGAAGGTAGAGGTCGTCCACAGAAGCAATATAAGGTCCGGTTTGCTTATCAGGAACCAGAGGACGACCGCTGGTTTACAAGGACAGAACTGCTAGAAACAGCTCCCGACATAGTTAGAGCCTACGAGAGAGATAGGAAAGGTAAAAGTCCTGCCTTAGACTGAGTTATACTCAGAGGACCTCGAATTTAGGCCGGCGGGAGTGAAACGGTATTCACCTGTTCGCAGTAGCCGATGCAGATCCCGGGGCTCGATCCCTAGTCCTCACCTTACCTGTGTACAATATCTGTGTCGACCCCGAGAGTTGAACCCGTGACCTGTGTATTTGCAACAGTTGGTAGACTGTCGTAGGGTCTGTAGGTAGTAGGGGTTCGATCTGTAGACCTGTCGGGGTCCGGAAGGTCCTAGTAGTGGCCTTTAGAAGCTGCTCAGGTTTAGGCAGAGGCAAGTGGGCAAGTGGTGGAGTCCACCCGTGCTGAGTCAGCAGTCCCAGTCCCAGTCAGTCCTAGTCCAGTCAAGCAAGTATCGCATGGGACTGTGTGCACCAGGGGCATGGGAAAAGGGGCAGACCAACGAGATACAGAAGTATAAATCAGGAAGCAGCGCCCAGCTATTCATTCATTCCTGCGTAAGCCATGCAGAAGCGCTGCCACAGCGACTTGTGCGAGGTGGTCCGCAGTGAGCCAGAAGACGAAGTGGGCGAGAGAAGGAGCTTAGCCATAGCGATAGGGTAGCAGCGGCCATAGCCGCCATAGCTGTTAGGAGAGTGTAGTGTGTGTGTGTGTATGGGTGTACAGAGTGCCACGTGTGGGATATCCAGGGTGATCCTGTGTGTGTGTGAGCAGAGAGTCGAGGCGCTGTGACGCCATAGCCATCTGAAGTGAACTTGTATCTGAACTGTGTTTTTCGTTTCCATGTCTCTGAGTTCTGAGTAGGCGCTTCTCGCCAGTTTGCTGCGCAACCTGTTTACATGCATGAGAAGTGTGAAAGATGGCGAGTCTGATTGCAGAGAGAGAGAGAGATGAGGATGATAGAGAGAGAGAGAGAAAGAGGAGGATGAGAGAGAGAGAGGGATCTGAACTGTGTTTTTGGTTTCCATATCTCTGAGTTCTGAGTAGGCGCTTGTCGCCAGTTTGCTGCGCAACCTGTTTACATGCATGAGAAGTGTGAAAGATGGCGAGTCTGATTGCAGAGAGAGAGAGAGAGATGAGGATGATAGAGAGAGAGAGAAAGAGGAGGATGAGAGAGAGAGAGAGAGAGAGAGAGAGAGAGAGAGAGAGAGAGAGAGAGAGAGAGAGAGAGAGAGNAGAGAGAGAGAGAGAGAGAGAGAGAGAGAGAGAGAGAGAGAGAGAGCACTGACAGTGCTGCCAGTCTGAAGACTCTGGCGTTCTGAATTGAACTGCAAACAGTGCAAAGTTTGAACTTTTAAGTTGTGTACGAAGTTATGAACTTAAATTACTAAATCCAAAGTTCAAAGTTCAAAGTCAATCATACTTTTCAAAAAAAAAATTCTCCGTTTCTTTAGTCTTGTGGCTGCTTTGCACTGTTTGCAACTCTGCATGTCTGCTAGTTAAATGTGCTTGTTGATTTGCTGCAAGACACGTGCTCTGCTGCTTGAACTAAAAGTGCAAAGCAGGTAAGTGCCTGCCAACACCCCCGCCCACCCCCGCCCACCCCCTTCCCCCAATCTGCCAACACCCCCGCCCACCCCCGCCCACCCCCTTTCCCCAATCTGTGGTACCGGTCCGGACTGTCCGGGTGTCCGTTAATGTCCACATCACCGGACAGTCCGGACTGGTCCAGACACTGGTCCGGAAGACAGACTGGAAGTGTCCGGTGTCCAGGTCCGGGGTTACCATGAAAATAATAATACAAACAGCTTTTCCCTGGGAGGCATGTTTGAATTCTTGGCCAAACTTCAAAAAAAAAAAACATCACTAAAAAAAAAAGTTCCAAGGATTCACGGAACACTTTCGTGAGGCGTTTGGCCAAACAGCCGAACATGTTTGGGCGTTTGCAAAAGCCCAGAATGCGACAAATCAACGCAGCACTTATTTCACTGTCTAATTTTTACTTTTAGGTTCAAAAGCCCAGAATGCGACGAATCAGCGCAGCATGAGAGAGAGAGAGGGTGCTTCCATCTATAGGATGAGCAAAGTCAAATGAATCCACCGCTAGAACATGGAAATATATACTTTGTTTTATAGTTTTTTTTTCTTTGGTGTCTGTGTGCGAAAACTTAGCAACTGCCGGGGCATTTTGCAAAGTTGGGCAGCGTCTGGTAGGGGAACATTGCAAAGATGGGATCCAAATGATGGCTGGGGTGTTTCGCAAAATGATTTGTCATCGTCCTTCGCCTCAGCAATATGGGCATCGTCAATATGGGCATCGTCATGGGGAACTTGTTCTTCATATATGTATGTATATGTGACAATATATATGGCCCTCAACAATATGGGCATCGTCATGAGGCACACATCTGCAACCTCTAGAGCAACGTCCCCATACACTGTCGTCTTCGTTCCTACTCTTAGAGCTTGCATCCAAGCAGGTCTACCACTAAGATATGGCGGAGTTTTATGGTTGAGACTCGAGAGAATGCAACCAACCATCTGCCTGCTCACCTTGTTTTTAAGACCCTCTACTGCAGCCTTTGCTTGATTCATCTCCTGCAGCAGTCTGCTGTGCTCCGCATTTTTCCTCATTCCAGCCTCTTCCATCTGATGGATTTCCTTCTCAATAACATCCACCTCTGGTTCATCTGCTTTGCGTTGCTCAAGCAATTCTGCTTTGACTGTTTGGAGCTATATGCCCACAACCAAGTATGGTCAAGCACAAGAAATGTCAAAGAATGAGAATGAGACAAGACAAGTCGGTACAACAGCAGCTTCGTCCTTTTTTCTTTACCCCTAATTTTAACACTCACAAGGCACAGCTAGCGGTAATGGTGAAAGCATATACCCCTAGCCATCCTTGCATGTTCGTCCTGGCCGGAGACGGATCATAAATTTGACAGTCGTTATAAAGCGTTGTTTTCTTATTGGTATCGCTGCACATAGTCTGCAGCCTCTCTCTCTCTCTCTCTCTCTCTCTCTCTCTCTCTCTCTCTCTCTCTCTCTCTCTCTCTCTCTCT
>BFEA01000497.1:271850-283374 GCA_003427395.1 Chara braunii | reverse complement strand
GTTGCTGTTCAGCCGGGCCCCTTCAGGCGGGCCTACTTGAGATTGTTGCTGCTCAGTCGGGCCCCTTCAGGCGGGCCTACTTGAGATTGTTGTTGATCAGCTGGGCCCCTTCAGATGGGCCCATTTCTCGAGATCGTTGTTGTTTTAGCCGGGCCCCTTCAGGCGGGCCCATTCCTTGAGGTTGTTTGTTCAGCCGAGCTCACTCGGGCAGGCGCTTACATTGAGTTGTTGACTACCATCCGGCCAGGTCTTGGAGGGAGCATCCGCACTAGTAAGAGTGCGTCTTCTGTCCAAGTTGGCCCGTCATCGTGAGACTGCCCCTACGTGGGGTAGACTGGTTGAGAGGTTCTGCTACAGACATGTGGGACATCAGAGTTTTGCTATCAGGGCCAATGAGTCCCCGACTTCCAGACACACGCTGGTGATTACCTATTCGGTACAGGGGGCAGAGAAGGGGGTGAAGGGCACCACATACGACAGGATTGCCGACTACATATTTCGCAGGGAGAGCTATTGGAGGGATAATTGGCTTCACGTGGTGTTTCCTCGCGTACCTTCAGCACCTGGGGGTGTACTCTTCGACTTTGATGGGTGTAACCCCAAGCCCCTCAGCGAGTCTCGCAGCAAGGAGAAGAGGCGGAAGGACAACCGGATTAGGAGAGAGATAGCCAGATCCGGGGTCCCGATCACTACATGCGTACAGAGATCTGAGACAGATGAGTCCGATCAGGAGCCCTGCTGCGTGAGTGACATTGATCTTGGCGACTACTTCGACTGGGACACTCACAGGGACTGATATTGTGGACAGTAGCGGGAGCGCTGGAGACCAGTGAGCGGAGACGACGGAGAGCGACATTGAGGAGGATTGCATATCTTCTAGCACGGTATCTGCTCGAGGGCGACTGATCTCTAAATGTCAGACGACTCTAGGACCGAGGCGATTATTGGTCCCCCAAGAGGGGAAGGTCCAGTCCCATATCTCGAGGATGGCTATAGTCATCTGGTCGGGGCTGATTTTGCTATGCAGGCTTTTCGGAAGCCTCTTTACGGAGATCGTTTCCTCGAGGTTTCCTACATCTATGCTGATAGGAGAGGACATATTGAGATATTGATTGGAGCTACGGGCGACATCACCCTCGCGGAGGAGCTTTATCTCAGGAGCGTTGTGGACGAGGAGATGGCGAGATGCATGGCCTATATCTGCAAGATTGATCCAGCAGCGCCTCTTAATATCAGCTATGTGGTTCCAGAGTCGATAGCCACACGGGTTCTCAATGACGAGGAGGACCAGCGAGTACCAAACATGGAGTCCCAGACAACAGTACTTACTCACGAGGGGGTACCACTTATCATCATTGATTGAGGTTCTCTCTTTTCAGTCACTAAGATGTATTACGACATTATTATTATTTATTAGTGACTGCACTCCTCCGATGGCTGCTCCCTGCACACAGTGTGTACTACTCTTCAGTCTCGTATCTCTGGTCATGCTCTTGCAGAGTCTGGTTTCTGGTCTTCTCATTCTGTCAATGTCAATTGCTCTATGATGTATGTATGTTATTTTCCTCCTTATGATACACAGGTTACACTCAAGGCAACTTGAAGGACTCCTGGATGATAGGGACTCCAGTGACCTTGAATCTAACCTTTATACGGGGTCAGGTGCAGGCGATAAACCCGAACGCCTCACTCTAAGTCGTGTCGCCGCTGGCAGGAGGGATAACCCTGACTACTCGGCTGTATGACTGTCGGATACACCTTTATTTCTATACCTACCAAAATCATGCGTGACAGCCTGCCAATCCACCAACCCACTGAGCTCGATCCGAAGAAGAACATCTAACCAGACCCTTGAAGCAGTGGGGGCGCGACACCGGCCCTGTTATCGACTCAGAGTGGACCGCTTTGCGGGGGGGTTCCATGCTGTTGCGGTGGAGCCAGCCCGGCTTCTGAGTTCCGGGGGATGGATAAAAACATTTTCACGGAAGGACTTTAAGTTCTTGGTGCCTTAGGTAAAGAGAAACTGCCATAGCACTCCTTTGGTGATCATTCTAGGAGCCACTGGCATATGGGGAACTGGTGCCACAAGCAGCCTTGTTGGTGTCCTACTAGCAAAACATAGTGTATTTAGATACTCTCGACGTGGCCGGCCGTACCATAAGAAGGAAGACAAATGTTTTCGTAGTACTTAGTTTTAACTTGATCACCTTTGTCTTCACTTCTTTCAGATGGCTGCGGGAACGACGGTCTGTTACCTTTTCCGAAATCGTGATGCAGCGGCGGAATGAGTCGAGTCCCAAAGACTCAATAGAGAAAGATTAGAAAGAATAGGACGACTCATCTACAACCCTTATGACTTATACTCAGAGGAAGATGTTCCACGGTTCTGGGATGGCAGTGCGCGAAATCCTCCAAGGCGACTCGTTTTCAGGTCAAGAACCGGTCTGGACATTCTTCATTACGAGTTCGCGCCGCCACTGCCCGATCGCGATATCGCCAACATGAACTTAGTAATGATGCAGCCTTATGAGATAAACCCGCGAATGGATGAGATACCGGAGATAAGGTTGACGTTCGTCCGCTTCGTACTATGGATGAACGAACGGCAGGGTCCATTCTTCGATATATATCATGCGAGACGGGTGCGGGCAAACAGGTTCTTTGTTCTACGAGTTGAACCTTTCTCTGAGTATGCATGGCAGGATGAGGAGGACTAATGTAATCTTTGTTCTGACACGCAGATGCCTGGAGCACGACGAGACTTGACGACCCCGAGGTACCTGCTGGTTCACGACACACATGAGGACGACCTTATCAGAGGAGCGGAGCAACTTTTACGGGTTCGAGACGGTTTTCCTACTGAGTGGATTGGCTTCATCGGATTATTACGAAACGGCGAGGGATTTTTCTCATTACTCGCGCAGATATCCTAGCAAATACGGCCTGGATTCGGGATGAGTTTTTCGGATATACCTTGTATTTCCACCGCGCGAGTAATCTCCAATGTCGCTCTCGAGTCGTTGTGAGTATCACGATTACCTCGTTCGGCAGGCGTTTCGACGTAATCCGGATCCGGGATACTGAGACCAGACACTTGTTTGGACTCAGTCGGCCTTTCCGAGTCATAATATGGAGACTAGCCTCACAGATGGCCTCCCAGTATGGTACTCAGATTTTTAGAGTCATGCGAAGAGGACAAGTGACAACCCTTGTACTTGACGACAACGAGCGCGCGCGTTTGGATTTGTTGGAGGCATAGGTGCGCGGAGGACAAGGATTTACTAGGGTTAGACGCCGCTTTTAGGAAATCTTATTCAGATTCCAGAAAACCCCCTTGCATAGACTATACCGTCGAGGAAGCCATATGATCTATAATCTCAAAAACAAAAACAAAAACAAAATCAAAACACTCCATATAGTTAGGACCGTCGGATGGATAGTATTCGGATTACCCCGATGATTTCACTATCATGCTTATGCATTGAGGGGTAATCGTTCGCATAAAAATAAGCTGAATAAAGTGAAAAGCGAACGTCTGAAAAAGTTGTTAAGCGTAATGACAATGACGAAGCCGTGGGAGGCGGAACATTTCTGTGTTGAGTAACTTGGTGTTGAAGATGGATACTCCATCATTCGTGGAACAGAAAGAGTAATTACTGTCCAGGAGGACAAAGTGACCAACAAAATTTCGCTCCTACAAGTAGTTGTGTATCATACGGAAGTGTGGTCGAACCGAGAGTTCAAACATCAACCAGGAATCAAGTCACTTGTTGATCTGAATGGTAGTAGTGGTATTTACTTACAGAAGTTATTTATGACAAACTTCAATAGTCATCATAGGAAGATCAGTCCTAGTTCTTTCCTTCAATTATTGATTTTAGAATTGACAATATAAAAAAAAAAAAAATCTTAAGTCATACAGGTTGAAAAGAAACACTTTGGCAAACCAGCTCATCAAGTCAATCGATTAAATTTCGCGTGATTTTATTAAGTTACATGGATTTTGTTGTTTTGTTTTCAAATGATTGCTAAGGACTAGGATTGTATTTGAGAGTTTCACGCTTGGTTGGGATTGGCTAGTCGACCGACGTATGCTTCGTACTTGGGAGATCAGCGCCCCAGGGAACGAACGGCGTTCGGGTTCACTCGGCGTTAACCAAGCATTTCCTATACTGCAGCGAGACGAGCAAACGCCCTCGGCTGATCTACCTATGCGATTGCATTTAAAAACTTTTGCATGTGGGTCAGTAGCTCGGTAGGGATACGCCCCTAAGGGTGGTAGCAACCCCTTAGGGAAGCGCTTATGCCCCGCGGGAACCTGTCCTGTCGTAGGGGACCGCGAGATGTATAGCTGGCGCACCCGGCTAGAGCGGCGAAGGAGCGATGCAACCGTGTCCGTCTCGGCGGTTCGCGAAATGGTATGCGTCATTCTCGAGTTGTCTCTTGGATGTGTTTTGTGTTTAATCTCTTGAGCGACATGGTCGGGAGGGCCCTCGTTTCGCGGGAGGGCCCTCGTTTCGCGCGAGGGCCGATGCGCTCGACAGTGGGAGCCCTCCCGGCCATGTCACGCAGGAGTAAAAAAAAACAAATCACGAGCCAACTCGGGAACGACGTAGAATAATCCAGTGAGCCGCCAAGACGGCTGCGGTCACGTCGCTCCTTCGCCGCTATAGCCGGGTGCGCCAGCTGTACATCCCGTGGTCCCTACCACAGGATAGGTTCCCGCGAGGTATAAGCTTTCCCTCCCTAAGGGGTTGTCACCACCCTTAGGGGCGTATCCCTACCGAGCTACTGACCAACGTGTGAAAGCTCTTACTCATTTGTTGTAGTATAGATACGCTCAGTCAATGCCGAGTGAACCCGAACGTCGTCCGTTCCTAGGGCGCTGATCTCCTAGGTACGGAACAAACGTCGGTCGACTAGGACGGTTCCAACCAAGGAAATCAGCACCCTAGAAACTGACGACGTTTGGGTTCACTCGGCGTTGACCAAGCATATCTATACTACAGCGAATTAGCAAACGCCCTCGGCTGACCTACCTCTGCAATTGCCTATAAAAGCTTTCGCACGTGGGTCAGAAGCTCGGTAGGGATACGCCCCTAAGGGTGGTGACAGCCCCTTAGGGAGAGAGAAGGTTAACAATAGTCGTATTTTTCATCACCACTTCAGGACACCCATCACCACTTCAGGATGCAACCTGCCTAAACAGGTGGTGTTCGGGGTCTTCGGACCTTTCACCACTTCAGGACCATTCAGGTTTGAAAATCCTGAATGATCCTGAAGTGGTGAAAGCTCCGAAGACCCTGAAAACCATCTATTTAGGCAGGCTGCATCCTCAAGTGGTGAGGGTGGTTTTCATGGTCTTCGGACCTTTCACCACTTCAGGACCATTCGGGATTTCCAGACTGCCCAAAACTCTCAGTTGACCACTTCAGGACACCGTTCACCACTTCAGGATGCAGCCTGCCTAAACAGGTGGTTTTCAGGGTCTTCGGACCTTTCACCACTTCAGGACCANGCAGCCTGCCTAAACAGGTGGTTTTCAGGGTCTTCGGACCTTTCACCACTTCAGGACCATTCAGGATTTTCAGACTGCCCAAAACTCTCACTTCATAATTTTCATTCCTGAATTTTCAGCTACCTGATAACCGCTTATGCTTAGGGAGGGAAAGCTTATGCCCCGCGGGAACCTATCCTGTCGTAGAGGACCGCGGGATGTACAGCTGGCTCACCCGGCTAGAGCGGCGAAGGAGCCACGCAACCACGGCCGTCTAGGCGGCTCGCGAGATTATTCTACGTCGTTCCCGAGTTGGTTCATGATTCGTTTTCCTGCGTGACATGGTCGGGGAGGGCTCCCGCACCTTGCAAAAAGGCGGGAGCCGATGCGCTCGACAGGTGGCGCCGTTGCCGGGGATAACGACAAACTATCGTTGTCCCTAACGGAACGATACTCGGTTATTTGTTTTGTAATGGATTAATTGATCGTATTCTGAATTCTAAAAGACAATTATTTTATCATCATTGATTGATTTCGTATTATTTTATCTCCATGGATTATGTGCTAATTTTACTATGAATGATATTTTGGTTATTTTGAACGATTTAGTTAGATGTAAATTCTTAATGTCCTGGTATTAATTGAGTTATGCTATGATATTGTCTTAATGTTCATCGACTTTATCTATAAATTTTGAGTATTGTGTTAATGATTATTATCTTTCATGAATAATATTTTAATTGTATACTTTATCGTGAACTTTGAGATATCCTTAGAGTTGTGATTTTATTGGATCGAAATTCTTGTGCAAATTATTGTTAGTTGCAACCACTTTGGAATGTTGTCAACCAGGCGTTGACTTTATTTCAATATTGGTTTGCAGAATTATTTAGTCATACATTTTGTATTGGCATGGTGTATATTTTGATCAATCAGTTTACTCGGACTCCCATTTATTTTGAGATTATCCGTTTCGGTGATGCACTTCTATAATTGAAGGCATTTGAACTTACTGTTGAAGAGTATTTAGCCCGGACCATTATGAAACTTCATGTGAAAGCATGTGTTGTAAGTTGTATTGTTATTCTTGAATATTTTTGAAGTTTTGAAGACGTTATCATTTCACGTTAAATTTTTGATGGATTTGTGAGCCGCGTAGGTGGTAGTGAGGCCCACGCTGGAGCTATGGTCCTGGTCCATAGTGGGGTGTTGTCTTCCAAATCCTAAGTGGTTTAAGGGAAGGAAGGCTACAGTATCATCGAAAGGGAGGAAGGCGACTACTGTTTGTCATGAGGGGAGGAGTGACCACATAGCCTCTTGCATGACATGGTAATCGTACCTCCATGATCGGGGACTAGTCAACCTTGACCGTGTGGGGTGGGGCTGTTCTACTCTATATGCAGAGGACTAATGGGGTCAAAACACTTGAGTCGGAGGGAATGTGGTGAGGCTCGAATCTGAAGCAGGGCTTGATGTCGAGATGTTATCCTCATATGGATTACACCACTCCTCGACACATTCACAATGGGTTCAGAAGTAACGGGTATGGTAACTTATGTGAAACGGAATGAGAATCATAACTTGGTGGGGGAACTTTGGACGAATGGTTTTTCTCATGAATGGTTGGTTCGGATTTTGTTTGGGCCGCCCAGGAGGTTGATTATTTTGAAAGACCCGTCAGGGGGTTAAACCTGATTGTTTTTTAGATAAATGATGGTATCAACCAATTGGGGTTTTGAAGGCTAGTCGGAAGCTTCTCCGGTACCATTCTGAGAGACTAAATGATGTTTTTGAGTGGCCACCAGTAGGATGATGCTGGGATCATTCTGAAATAGTTCCTCTGAATTGAAGGCTTCCAGGGGCTAGACCTGGGTCCAAGCTTTGATAAGGCTTGCCAGAGGCAGTATCTGGTATCATTCCATCCACATATGATTTGTAATGATTTCAGGCTTCTGGAGGCTAAATCCAATTTTTGTATTAAGTGAAGGCTTCTGGAGGCTAAATCCAGTTTTGTTGTTGCACTGTTGTAAATTGGTGAAAAAGTTTCGACTTAGTTCCGGATGATTGTGAGAATTGTTATATATTGTGATATTTGCATTCACATGGAATTCTTATAATGATCCTGATTTCTTTTTTTTATGGTGAACGACGGGGACGTCGTTCGATGGGGTCCGGGAATGCTGTCGGGGCAAATACCCTGACAAGGGTATTTGTCGGGGTTTTTCAACGTCGGACTCGGTCTGACCTTTTTCACTGAATTGAAGGACCTGAGACTGACGTTGCCAAAAGTTTATTCAAACTCGACCTATGACTGAGAGACTAAAAAGTTTTTCGAGCTTTATGCCGGACGCTTGTGGCGTCCGAGTATACCGATAGTAGTTGGCAGTGCTCCGCTCTTGTCGAAGCCGCAGAGGCGTGCGGGCATGGAAGTGGTAGAGCTAGACCTATTCTAAGTCGCGCGATTCAAGGCCTAAGTAGGCAAAAACGAAGGGTGCGCTGGGTATAGGGCCGCAGTGCAGGGGAAATAAGAAGTTTTTTTTATTATTTCCCAAGGATGCAGGATTTAACAGTGAGCGAGGAGGTCGACAGGCCAATGTCAAGGCCTACCCGGTTAGGTGACCAGTTAAGCCGTGTTCACGCGGGCAACCGGTGGGGCAGGGCCAGCAGGCGAGACCTGCAGGGCCACAAGCAGGTAGGGCCTGCAAGGCCATGGCAGGGGGGACAGAGCCACGACCAAGCTCTTCTTATAGAAGAGTTGCTCCTATCACTGTCGCGATAGGAGCTAGCCCAGTAGGTTACGATGTCAGACTTTCGCCCAGCTGATACCGGGATCAAGCCCGACCGCATGCATCCTACTGGGCCAGCTCCTTTTGGAGCAGCCCAAGCAGTTAAGTGTGGTCTATTTCAGTCGCGCGATCAGCAAGATCACGCGGCTGAGATCAGCCACGCGAAATTCAGTATGGCCCCTGCGCTTTCAAGGATGACACGCATGAATCGGGAAATGATCCCAGTTGGGATCGAACTTGGGTCTGTACCTTGATAACCCGTGGCTGCACCATGGGCGAAGTGACCGTGGGTGTACCACGACGTATTCTGACTGTTGCCAAGGCCAACAGAGAAAAAAAAAATAAAAATTAAACTAACTATATTTGAAGCGCCACTTGATGCTCTAAGAAGTGACAGGGGGCATTTCAATTCCAGTGCGCTGGACAATGCCCGTAATAACGGGCGACTGTGTTTCTGCAACGAGGAGGAGGAATACCCCAGACCACTTCCTAGGGGGAGAGGCATGCAACACTTCAAGCAATGCCCCTAATCAAGAATCATTCGCAAGGCAACTTGTTATCCAAAAGATTGGAAATGGATGAAGACAAATATGTGTGTCTAATCTTAAGTCGGCGGTAGGTGGAATGAATGACTTTGGCAACGCATCTCATCAAGTCAAGACTAAGGCAGCCGACTACCTTGTCAGCTGCATCAATGCTATTGTCGGAAGCCAACTCCTCGTTGGCGGATGTATGATTGTTTTATGGTGTTCGACCTGAGACGGTCGGATTGTTTTTTTTTATCTTGTGATATTGGATGTATCAAATGAAGATTTTGATTCTTTCAGCTATTATTTCAAATTGGATATGTTCCTGTCGACTACAGTCGATTTCTTTCGATGTACATATATGTGGATGTTTTAATTTTTTTTGACGGTGTGTCTAAGGGACTAGGATTAAAGTTGGGTTTCACGCTTGGTTGGGACTGTTTTAGTCGATCGACGTTTGCTCCGTACCTAGGAGATCAGCGCCCTAGGAACGGACGATGTTCGGGTTCACTCGGCGTTGACCAAGCGTATCTATACTACAACGAATGAGCAAACACCCTCGGCTGACCTACCTATGCAATTGCATCTAAAAGATTTCGCACGTGGGTCAGTAGCTCGGTAGGGATACGCCCCTAAGGGTGGTGACAACCACTTAGGGAGGGAAAGCTTATGCCCCGCGGGAACCTATCATGTCGTAGGGGACCGCGGGATGTACAGCTGGCGCACCCGGCTAGATCGGCGAAGGAGCGACGCGACCTCAACCGTTTTGGCGGCTCGTGGGATTATTCTATGTCATTCCTGAGTTGGCTCATGATCTGTTTTGTTTTACTCCTGCGTGACATGGCCGGGAGGGCTACCACACCTTGCAAAAAGGCGGGAGCCGATGCGCTCGACACCGCATCATCCTTCAATGCATGGAAGGCCACGAGGACTCGTTCCTCGAGGGCGATATGCTATAGATACACATGTATTGATGCTGGCCTCACGGTTATCAAAGCTATCGTCCTTTTTCCCGCTATATGAGTCAGGAAATTTGAGCTTAACAGGCTCTTTGCGGGGACGCACTTCGGCTTCGGCCACTACTTTGGCGCCTGCGCAGAACTTCTTTGCGCCTTCCTTCAACCTCTTGACCTCGGTCCCGACGTGGGTCACCACGTCGCGCACAAACTCTCTAAATCCTGACCGGATGGCATGAAGGATCACATCTTGACCCTTATTGGCCTGATGTTGTTCAAGCCAGGCCTGACTCAAGACCTCGAGATACCCCATAATCTTATCTAACTTGGCGGGGGTCTCTTCTTGTGCCTGCACTTCCTGCCTGCACGCCTAGATCTTCTCCACTTCTTTGGCCATCCGGTTGGCCTCCTCCCTCCTTCTCTTCTTCTCCCTGGTCAGCCGCAACTTCCACTCCAACCTCTTCTCATCTTCCGTGGTCTGGCGGTCCAGGGGGTCCTCCATTGCTTCCAGCTCCCAAGCGAATAATTCCCTCTCCTCCTGAGGCACGTACAACATTGCCTCCTCATCTTCTCCCAGCGATAAATTAGACACCGACTCGCTAATCTTCTTCTCCATCCACTTGTCTTCTGCCTTCGTGCCACTACTTTCTCCACTTTCTTCCCTACGCCTTCTTTCTAGGGGTTCTTCTTCTACCTCTTCCTCCTCTGCTGCTGCTGCTTCTTCGGCAACCCTTCTTTTCTCTTCCTCCTCCTGCTCCAACCTGATCATCTCCTCCTCCAACTTCTTCTTCTTCGCCGCCTACTCTTCAGCTATTGCCTTCAGCTTCGCCTGTTTGAGGAGTTCCTTCTTCTCCTTCTTCTTCCTTCTCTCTCTCAGGATGGTTGCGATCCGTTCCTACTCAGCTTCTGACTGTGGAACAATACTCTTTCCACTACGGAGGTCAACCATGGTGTCAAGTGCACAACCGGTCAACGGCTCCACTCCTCACCACTTAGATGCTACGCCCGGACTGACACGACCTACGGACTCAATCTAAGGACCACAAAATCCGGACAGGATCTTGTCAACTAGGGTCACTGGCCTAGACCTAAACTAAGGGTGTCACTACAGGACTTGTTGCTGATCAGGAGGCATTTAAGGAGATCCCCCGTAACTCCTCAGGAATTCTTTAACGTCGTAGACAGGACGACGCGATCAGCAGGTCCTCTCAAGACTTAGACGGCCTTGTGCAGCCCACAACTTGGATTTTGGGCCTACCGTGCCACACCGAGCAGCCCGCCGGTCAGTACAGGTCCTTGGGAGGGTTCGTGTCCTCCACGACAGTCGAGTCGTCAGACACTGTCTTCAGCCCTACTCAGCCCGTGTGGGTTTGGTCAACAAGGCCCTATCCTTCATTCACAAAGTCCTATCACCTGGACATAAGAGACTCGATGCAGAAAGAAGAGATAGACAAACTTGACTCAACAAGTACCACAGGGTGTGTGCACATCCATAGGGCGAGGGGATAGGCTGAAGGCTTGGCGAGATTATACCGGCTCTAGCTTGGTCAAATTCATGGTCAGCAGTCTTGGTCAACGCCTTGGTCAACGCCTTGGTCAACGCTGCAGTCAACCCTCGGTCAACTCTCGGTCAACGCCCGGTCAACTCCCAGTCAACTCTGGTCAACCCCCGGTCAGCTCCGGTTCGGCTATGGCGGCCAACTTCTTCTTCCTCGCAACCTTCTCCTTCCTTGTTTCTACCTTGCCTCCTCCTTCTTC
>BFEA01000497.1:244325-269637 GCA_003427395.1 Chara braunii | reverse complement strand
GGTGTAGGCCCTCTCTCTCTCTCTCTCTCTCTCTCTCTCTCTCTCTCTCTCTCACACACACACACACACACACACACACACGCACACGCGCGTGGACACATACACACTCTCTTTCACTCATAGTTCCAAGACCACGAAAAACGAAAGCAACAGACACGAATAACAAACTCACCGTCAGTCATCAAGGTGCAGTCGTTCGAAAGCCTTGATGTTGCACAACTCAAGCCTCTGCGTCCAGCATTCAGGATGTAGAGATGGTGTGTCCTGGGTGAGTGTGTGAGTGCGTGTGTGTGTGTGTGTGTGTGTGTGTGTGTGTGTGTTGGTGTTCTGTGTGGTTGAGTCTGAGTATGTGTGAGTGTTGTTATGTTCGCTATACAGAACTCACAAAATGACTCAGCCAGACTGTTTCGTCGGACTTCCACCGACTCATCAGGAGGTTGAACCCTGAAAGTCCACCCAAGATGAACTGTACTGATGGCCAAGGACTCACCATGTTTGCATGTGTGAGCGTAACTTGAGCTTACGCTACTCTTCAGTGTAAAATTACACTTCGTATCACAGCCTTTTCAGGGAAAAAAATGGTTCAATCATCACACAACTCATCCATGCAACGTAGAAAGAGCAGTCATCTCGAACTTGACGGAAGCATTTAATTATGACAAACAATTCAAATATGGTCTATTGGACTCGAAATCCGAGATACGAAAGATATCAAATTACAGGAATTCGAACAGGAAAATGCCGAAAATTATTCATTATGTACGAAACACAAAAAAAGACATGGGTTGAAAGAACTACTCTTTCCCCTATACTAAAAAATGTTCGTCGTGTGGCTAAGGACATCATCTAATACCAATAGTACCCAATATTACAGCTCAAACTTTACTATCCTACACTTCGGTTGCTCCACAAACTTTCATGCTCGTCCGGGCTTCAGGCGCCATACGTCAATTTTATCATTGGCTCCGTCGCTCATGTTTGCAACAATCCGCCACACAGTCGAGTTCCATCAAACAAGAAATTTCAAGTTAGGACCATACATATTCTCAAATCTACGGATGTGTCGTGTTTACTAATAATATGTTCCATAGACGAAGCGATTGTCCCACCATATTACCTCACGGGTTGGTGCGATAGATATTGATGCTAAGCCAGGGATCGTGGCTTCCACCCTAAAATGCATTTTTCGTTAACTAGCCACCAGTTAACTCATCAGAGGATATATAGCATTAAACATCATTTATCATTTATCACTTTCTTATGGAACATATATATTAACTATGTGATCAACATATTAGTCGCATGCACATAGGTCAACACAAAATCTTATTACCTGTGTTGACGTCTCCATCGCGTCCTCCTCGAACACCAATTCTTGTACCGACAACATCTCCTCCAGTGACATCGGGCCGTCCATGTTTGAACCCGACAGTTACAGACCGCGCGAATCGCGAATGATTACTACGATGTTGCTATTCTTGGAATGTAGACAGAGCGCCGCGTCTCTTCAGCGCGTACTTTGCCTAGACTCCAGGAATAGGAAATGGAAAAAAGAGATACCTACTACTATTTTTGCCTCGTTTTTATCATGGGGACTGCTACCCTATTCTCAGGCTGTGCTTCGTACATGGTCCGAATCCTAATTCTCTAGTACCATGCTATCTCACGGGCCTTCATAGGACTTCGTGTCCTTCGAATATTCAGGTCCACTACTCCAAGGGGTAGGGCCTAATAGCTGTTTTGTTCGCATTGGGTGGGTCCGATTTTTTGAACAGGCCTATTCTTTGGGAAAGGCTTCCCCAGTTTTTTTTGAGTCTTCTTTCCAGTCAATTTTATTTAATCCCTGATTGTATGTGTGTGTGTGTGTGTGTGTGTGTGTGTGTGTGTGTGTGTGTGTGTGTGTGTGTGTGTGNCAGCAGTGCAGCCTCAAACCGCCAATTGGAGGAACGAGTTGACCATGTAGTCGCGATGCTCGACGACATCAGCACCTTTGCCGCACCCGCCACCATCAGTGAGCAACTCAACGCCTTGAAGAACGAGGTTCGGAAGTTGCACCAGCCGCCCTAGCACGATGGCAGCAGTCCGCAGCATTACAAAATGTCGATATTCCGGATCGAAAAGTTTGATGACTATACGCATAAAGACCCGGTCCCCTGGTGGGAGGGCTTTACGGCGGAACTTCGAATTCGCCACGTCCCCGAGCACTCGTACATCGGGGCGTTGTTCCTCAACTCGAAGGGCTCAGCCACCTAGCAACCATCCACAACGTCCAGGTCGCCAATCTACACAAGAAGATCTCTTGGGAAGATTTGACGACACAATGGAAGAAGCGGTTCATCGAGGACGACGCCCCGGCGCTCGCCATCAACTGCCTCTTCAGCACGACTCAAGGCAACACACCAACACATGACTGGCTCATGGAGTGGCAAAAGATCGCGGCAACAAAACACAATATCGTGAGTACCTATGCTAGTAACCACATCTGCGAGCATGTGATGTTTCGATATAAAATCAAGCCCTTGTAAATGAGCAAAACCAGGTGCTCGAATTTTACAACGATAAGGACGATTGGTTCCGTTGCTAACTAAATACACACCAAATTCTCCTTTGGGTACTTCTACACAGGTGTACGTGGAAGAAGCTGGTACAAACACACCCTCTGTGTAAAGCTTAAAGTGATGAATTAAGGATTCCATGGATTGTTTCATTTGAGAGCGTGAAGGAGGACAAAGCTGTCTCTTATACACATCTAGATGTGTATAAGAGACAGGTGTGTGTGTGTGTGTGTGTGTGTGTGTGCGTGCGTGCGTGTGTGTGTGTGTGTGCGTGTGCGAGTGCACGTGTGTCCAACGTAGAGCGAAGTCGTAGTCGTGCATAGCAGCATAGAAGTCAGTTAAGTAGCTTGAGTGTCGAAAACAGGCGTCGACTCCAGAGTAGCGCCGACGTCGACTCTAGAGTAGCACAGAGTAACGTAGAGTAGCTGAGCTAAGTAGCTTGAGTGTCGAACAGGCGTCGACTCTAACTCGCCGTCCAGTACACCTGCCCTCAAGTCGGCAGTGCGCGTGCCCGAGAAAGCAGTTTCTATAAGGTGTAGCAGGCTAGCAGCACTGGACCGGTCGCGGCACTGGACTGGTAGCGCGTCACGCGCAACCCGGTGTCGGTGCGAATACCCTTACAAGGGTATCCGCCCTAGTGTTTGCAAGCTACAGAGAGTGTTTTAAAGTTCAAGTATTCCGCGCAAGGCGCGATCGCGACTGTGGTTTACGCTGATTGAATGGTTGACTAGAGTAGAGAGTGTGTCGGCGCACAGACTGAAGGCGCGTGTGATCTCCCTGTTTTTTTATAATTATGAAAAATGGCGTTGGTCGCCGGCCAGATGTTTATTTGTTGATTAGACTAGGATTAAAAAGGCTTCGTCTTTCCTTTGGCACGTTTGACCGCTACGTGAGCACGCAAAGGTGACCAAGTGATAGGCCTTGGCGTGTGGTACGGCCTGTGTAATGGTCGTGTCGTCGTTTAAGCAGCCTGCACACTCTGCAGCACAGGTTTATATGGAGTCTCGCGCAAGCTGGTCTTAGACTTGGGCCTAGCCCTATGGGTTACGACATTGGACTGTTAATACGGAGGTGCGAGAATCGAAGCCAGCAGCCAGCAGCGTGGGAGCAGAGGAGCGTCGAATGAAAGAAGTTGAGGGGTTGAGGGTCCCACGGGACTATCCCCCTTAGTTTTTGCTGAGGAGTCCGAGTGTGGGCCCGCCTGGCATGACCGGGGGAGCATCGATAGATCCCTCCCCCTCTCCCCATTAGTTTCGTTGGGGTCCGGGGCACGGTGCCGGTTCCCAGGCCGGACGTTGACCCAACAGTCTAACTCAGTGGGAACGCCCATAAACTGTCGAAATGCAGGGCTGTGTCCGGACCCAGAATGGCGGGGTTTGACGAGTAAAACTAGATATTTTGGCTGGCCTAAGGACGACACTTGCATTACCGGTAGGCCTTGTGCAAGATGTGCCCCTTCAGTAGTACCGTGGGGTCTCCCCGGTTGAGTCCTTCGAGACATCCGTTAAAATTGGAACGATGCACAGAAGATTAGCCTGACCCCGACGTGAGGCTGACGCGCATAAATCGGGAGTAACTTTTCTTTTTTTTAGTTGTTTGCTTCGTCTTTTGCGATCGGAATTTTTGCGTTGTCCGATCGTGGCGCGCTATTTGGTCGGAGTGCGTCGGTTTTGGTTGATGTCAATGTGTGGAGGGATGACGAAGATAGCAAAGGTGCGCAGAGAGTGTCGGGGATGGAGGAGAACGGGAGTGAAGGCCTGTTAGCTTGACCATTTCTCGACTGTTTTCAGCGAATAGAGATCTGAGGTTGGGGTTTTGCTTGAGGGCGAATCGAACGACGATGTAAGATTTAGTAAAGGGTTAGCAGATTAGGAAGTTGATGTTGAAGGGTGTGCACGGAGGGAAGGAAGGTGACGATGGCGGAGTAGGAACCTCATAGGTTACTCGATTTGTGGCAAAAACAAGCGAATTAAAGTGCGAAGTAGGAGTTTCGGACTTTGGCGAAGTGGGTAGTAGTGTTAGTTTTGATAGTAGGGCGTTAGTCTTGCCGGAATAAGAGATCAGGGCTGCGTGAGAGGAAAAGAGACCTCAGAGTGCTAATGCACCTAGCCGAGAATCTCGGGGTGGATTCATTCGATTTCGCTAGTTGGTCGATGGGAGTTGCGTAGGCGTATTTGCGAAGGTTAGTGACTTACCTATTGGCGCGCACGTTACTCACGTGCGCTCAGTGTCGCATAGCGCACGGGAGGGGTGTTTCCGGGTTTTGGTGGAAGATTTGTTCGATTTTGCGGTCCTGGCAGTGGAGGCAGCGTGAGGCCTAACGCGTGTTGAAGATTTGCCTGACGGACGACATATTGATCTCGGTGGTCACCACCGACATCTGTTGGGCCTCGACTGTGCTGTGCCGTTGTCCGGCAAGGATGCTCGTCGTGTTACTCGCCGACTGATACAGTATGCACCCAGTCAAGCCCCGACCGAAGATGCGAGGAAAATGAAGTGAGAGGCATAGTAAGATGAAAGAAAGAGAGTAGTGAACACCTACTACAGCGGTAGCGGGGTGCTTAATTGTGCAGAGTCAGCAACGGTGCGTACTCCGACATTTTGACGGGAGAGACATTTGGCTTGTGTTCATGCAGAACGACATAGAGTGAATCAAGAGGAAGGAAAGAGGACTTACCTATTGGCCGTAACGCGGAGGGAGGGAGAGCTCCGTCCCATTGTAGCCGAGGCGGAACGAACCAAGAGTCGGCTTGAGGTGCCGAACGAAGGAGGGAGTTAGGAGAGATCCGATTTGGATAGCAGCAAAAGCAACTGCTACTATACTGGCGCGACGAAGAGGGAACGCCAGGTAGCTCCAGAAGAAAGGCCTTCCCCGATTCTGCTCATTTGGACACTAAGAGCAGGAGGACGCAGGCCGTGAGGCTGCAAGCTAGTATGTTGGCTGACAACGCGGGTTACAACTAGCGATACGGCTGGAGTAAGGCCAACCAAGAGGTTACTGCCTTACTTGTGGATTGGCGTGCGACCCGTTTCGTCAAGCAGAAATAGCAGGAAGAGGGAGAAGAAGTTGCAAGAAGACGTACTTACCTACCGGCCAAAGTCTGAGCACTGCTCACCACATTAAACAGAAGGACTAGAGGCAACTGCGAGGACGAGGGTTAGTGGATGGCTGGTGTGCTATTCATCCTATCAAGCCTGTGAACTAGCGGGCCAACTGCGGAGGTGCCAACTTATTTGTGGGCCGGTTAGTTGTTCACCCTACCAAAGGAGGTGGGTAAGGGTGGGCCATGAAAGTTGCGGACTCGCAAGCTGATTGGCACGCGGCTTATCCTGAGGGCCAATGCGGTGACTTGGAGGATGTCAGAAGGAATAGCTTGCAACTGGAAGAAGTGAGCGAGCTTGAACAAAGGGAGTATCGTTGCGATCCGGAGAGTTGTTAGAAGAATCAAAAGCAGGTGATCGAGCTTCAGTTGACCAAGCTATTTTGCACTTTGGCTGCCATTGCCGGGCCCTCAGGCACGTCAAGGTAACAAGGCCCTCTCACGCGAGTCTAAGTGCAACCCTCTTGGATCTAAGAGCCTCAAACCTATCTCTTTCTGGCCTTCTAACTCTAAGTCTAGTCTGTGGTTCTGAGAGGAAGGGGGCAGGCGGGGTTGCAACCCGTAGGACCGCAGCCAGACTCTGTGGGAAGCCCACCCACCAATTGCGGGAGCTCTGCCGGAACCTAGGCGAGGTTCTGGAGGCAGGGAATGGATAGGTATACCTTCCTCTATCTGTATGACCCCATATTACCCCTGTTTGACTACTTCCCTTTAATTTGACTGAATGCATGCATGTGTTTCCCCTATGATTTTGCTTTTGTTCAGAATTAATCAGACTAAATGGAAGAAATGTGTGAGAGTGAAGCATAACTTTCATTTTTATTTTGATTAAAAATAGACGAAGGGGTGAACTGGGGGTAGGTGGGAGGAAGGCAGTTTTGTATGTGTTTAACAGGGTCAACCAAAGACCGGGCATTGTTTCTAAGCAGAATGGCCCAGGGCTATGTTTATTTGGTTGTTTTTTGAAGGGTCAGACATTGTTTCTAAGCTGAATGGCTTGGTTGCTGTGTTTATTTTCTGAGGGTTTGCCTGATTGAAGGGAGTTAAGTTCTTGTTTAATTCTGAGGGAGGATTTTGGTCAAAGGCTAAGCATTGTTATAAGCTGAATGGTTTAGCCTGAAAACCACGCACATAACTATAAACTGAGTATAAAGGGAAGTACTTTATTTATATTGGCATGTGAACTGGCGGTTGGGCATTGTTTCCAAGCCGAATGGTCAGGCGCTAAGCCATATCACTAAGAAGAAAGGGGAAAATACAGAGTATAATTGGGGGTAATCTGGGCAAGCTGAGCATTGTTTCCAAGCCGAATGGTTCAGTCCCCTACCCATGTTTTCATTTTTTTGTAGAACAAAGTCAATGAACTATTAAATTTTGGAAATTAAACTATTCAAGGCGACTAAACATTGTTTCCAAGCCGAATGCTCTAGTCATATGCCTAAAGAAGAGAGAAGTAGTTGTGCAACCTGTTCGTGTATATCTTAAGGCACGCTAGACATTGTTTCCAAGCCGAATGATCTAGCACCATATGTAAGTTAGGTATAAGGGTTGAATTATCTGAAGACTAATGAACTATCTTATGTGAAATAACTTGGGGTTGGTGAGAGTACTTACCTTTATGGGTTGGTCTGCATGTGGATGAGTGAGATGACTACCTAGTTTGAGATTCAGTTTGTTGGGTAATTGCTTTAGTTGCTCGCCACGTGCTAGAGCGATAAGAGTTAAAGTTCGATTTCTGCATTTTCTGAGTCAACTTTCTTTTACTTAGATAAATTCTCGCATTTTCTGGGATCGTTTTTTTATACTTGGCTTTGTGTAAATCTTGGCAAGCTACTTTCTCTACGGGAAGAGCTGCCGAAATTTCTGCAAAACTAATGAGTTACTTAGATTTTGTCTTTGTGAATACAAAGTTTTGCTTTCGAGTTAGTATCGGACTTAGTATAAATCTGGGAAGTCTCACTCTTCTAGAGGGAGTGTTGTCCAAATTCTTACTAAATCAGAGACTTAGACAAAATTTGACTTTCTTAAGTTAGAAATTACCTATATTTTTATATTTAAGCTTATATAAATTTTGAAAAGACACTTTTCCTACCGGAAAGCGCTACCGAAATTTTCTTAGTTTAGAGGAGATAGTTTATACTTTGGCAGGTGGCGATTCTGGTAATCCACTCTGGATAGGGGAGATTCTCCCAAAGCTCTACCTTTTCTTTGGACACTTGCTTATAGGTAGACTTAGGCATAGTTAATTAGGATGAAATGAATGAGATCGTGATATGGGGATTATTCTCCATGGGCTTATATGTTAACCTGGGGGATTGGCCTGTCATGTGTTACAGGTCCGCTTGGTCGATTAATTCAAGGTCAGGACTAGATTCAGCTTGATCCCTTGAGGATCATCCTCTGTTATCACTGATAACATGTCGATCGCCGATTCGTCAGTCTACGACTCAACTCCAATTCATCCTCTATACTCAACCTAAAAGGCTATAGCCCTGGTGATTTTTGTTGTTTATTAAGGTTTTCACCCAGACTTTTATTGAATGACCATTTAACAAAGGTACTGAGTATTTGATTATGGGTGGTTGGACAAGGGTTGGGGCTTGCATGACTAAAGCAAGGGGTATGAGTATAGAGGTTGATTGAAGTTGACTCCGTGTAGTGCGTGGATTTTTGGTTGACTCCTTGATGTGATTGCAGATATGTTTTGTGGTTCGGATTTTGGATTTGACTGCCTGCGATCACCCACATATATATGGTTGTGAGGAGTCTCACTGTGATTGTGAGAAGTGATTATCGCATACTATGCCTACTTTATATATATAAATGTATGTATCTATATTGGGTATTCGGGTGGCCTAAGGGGCCCACGCTTAAGGGTTTAACTGGGGTTGAGACTGAAAAAGCAAAGAAAACCCCTCTATTTGTCGTATGCTTCTTAAAGATTTCTTAGTCGGACGTTGGTCATGGGCCTAGATTCAAGGTCCTTGTCCAGGACATCCCAAATCTTCGACTCTGCATGGAAGGGATCTCCCCCCGCACAGAGCCTATTTTGCCCTGCCTGCCGGGGCACTCAGCCTAAAGGCCGGAGGTGTCGTGGAGGCCGCACGACTATTCCTTTAGCCGTGCAATATCATGAAGGGATAGACCCTCACGATACTTCGAGTTTGACACTTGAGTGGCATAAGCGGTACTCGGATTCACGAGGCACCGCTTGATTATGGGCACTACATAGTACGCCATCAGTGCGACTGCTTGCGTATTCATGCATTGCTAGTCGATATGAATTGGCCCTGCGCCCGCACGGTTTCATACTAAGTCTCGTGCACGACGCCTGTCCGACTTTCGCATCGGAGAGTTGTGGCTTGGCTACTTAGGGACTAGGAGTGTTGTCGTGTTGTTTATTCTATGTGGTTTTTGTATATGTGCGTGTATGTGTGCGTATTTTTATTTTTATGTTCTCTAGAGTGTTGTGCACGTGGTGTGTGGGATACGTCCTAGTCGACCGGCGACAAATCCCGCTTGGGACTTCAGCCCCCCAAGATGTCGGTTCACGTGCGGGTCCGATAGAGGAGTAAAACCGCGCGTACCCCCTATGCTACATCGAACGAGAAACGCCCACGACTGATACACCTCTGCGATTGCAGCTGATTAGCTTTCGTACTGTGGACTGGTAGCTCGGCGGGGATACGCCCACCAAAGGGAGGTGACAACTCCCGTAAGGTGGAGGAAAGTCGTGCCTCGTGTAGGCCCTATCCTGTCGTAGGGGCTCGCGAGAGGTATGGTTGGCGCACTCAGCCGGAGCGGCTTGCGGAAGCTCCATATGCATTTGTGACGTGGATCAGACCGACTCCTGAGTGACGTGGCCGGGAGGGTCCCGCCCCGTTTTGTGTCGTGCCGGACCAATGCGCTCGACACCGGTACCACATGCGGTAGGGCCGGTAACACGGTTTGGTACCGACCCTGGCGCATGGGTCGGGTGCAGGTCCTGGCGCGGAGCCGCCCGCGGCGGTTCAACTTCTAAGAGCAAACAATCAACAGATGATCGGGAACGTCGCGGAGTGTAGAATCGCAGGGCCTTGATCGTCTGCTTGTCACAGGCCGAAAATTAGCAATAGTTATATATGTAGGGACAGTCCAAGTGTGTGTGTGTGTGTGTGTGTGTGTGTGTGTGTGTGTGTGTGTGTGTGTGTGTGTGTGAGTTGTCCGAACATAACCAGTTTTTCACATTGTGGACTCAACCTAGTAAAGGCCTAGACAAGCATGCCGTAATAGAGCAATTACACCTCTCTACTCTCTCACGCCCCCCGATGACCGTCACATTAATGGGTCCGAAAGTTCTATGCATCAGGGCAAGAGGGTCTGGCATTTTCCTGGCCTAAGACGATTCCAGTTGTCATGAACACGAAGGGTGTTGGTGGGCGGGTTCAGAGAGTTTATGTGTGACACGGGAAAAAGGTATATGTGGCTTCTTACTTGAAGGAGAGTCTGGGAAGAAGGGCTCCTGGCAGGTGTTGCACGAATATTCATGACCTTGGTTGGGAGGTTGTGTTGTCTAGTTACCTGTATTTGTATTTCTAACATAAGTGCACATCAACCAGACATTTGTTCGCATTCCTGGTAAACCACACAGGGTTGGGGGATCTTGCACATCTTTTAATGACATTCTCTGTTTCAGAAGCATGGACAACACGTGGGTTGTTATCTGGCAATTTGTTGACAACACATGCACGAGTGCACAAGCGCACACATGCACAATCTAGAGCATGCATACAGTTGAGCCTCCCTAAGAGAACAGACACATATAAGTTGCAAGTGTGTTGAAAGGCAAACGGTTGTGTATGCATCCTATGGTTAAGTACACATACGTGGTGGGACTTGCACCTTTCAGAAGACAACAGCGAAACCATTATTTCATCAAAACATCCTTATAAGGGAAACATCGGTTGTGGCATACTGCGCAGCCACACGGGCCTGCAGGGCCCGACCAAACAGAAAATAAGGGCCCTACACGCCCTGTGTCATTTCAGCCAAACAGCCTGAAAACAAGGGCCATTTTCAGGCCCTCGTAAAGTCGACCTGCCCTGAAACTCAGGCGCCAGACCAGGGTTTAGCACAGGCCATTTTTGGGCTTATTTCAAGACAACCTTTGTTTGAACTTCAACGCCAGGGTCTGGCACATTTCAGCATTGGCAAGAGCAGCCTCCTGGACGGGCCAGCACTATATAGAACTGCCCCGACCTGCAGGCTGCAGGTAGTCACGGGGACTTCCCAGGCAGTTCACGGGCATTTCACGTGCAGGAGGCAGGAGGTAGTCTTCAGGATTTGGCAGCAGCACTCTGGAGGAACGCTGCAGTAGTAGTAGTAGCGTTAGGAGTAGCATTCAGCGCTGGGCGCTATTAGGTGCTAGAGTAGCGTTGGGGAGAGAGAGAGGGTTGGCGGAGGCCAGGGAGACTTACCTGTGGCGCCATAGCTCCAGCTTCGTCTTCGATGTACCTGCAACCAGGCGCCACCTTCACAGGTTAGTACCGAACCAAGAGAGAGAGAGAGAGTTCTACTTCTTCCTCTTCTAAGTCCACCATCTCTCCCTCACCCTCTCGCTATCGAACTTCTCAGTATCTGCAGACTACGGGAGCGAGAGAGAGAGAGATTGGTAATTTTGGGACTAGACGACATTCGAATTAAGACTCAACATTGGGATTGAGACATTGGACGAGGGATTATTTGGGACCTGAACCGAAAACTTGGTGTTGACGACGTTCCCCTCTTCCCCTCTTGTTCGTCTAGTCCCCCTCCTCTTCGTTTGTGTATGTTTGGGACTGGCGCATTCTTCCTGTGTGAGCGCCAGGTCTCTTCACACCATGCGATGATGATGATGTATGTTTGGTCTGCATTGCGACATTGATTGGTCGGATCATTGGTATACTAGCCTTCCACTGCACTATCTTGTACTATGTGACAGAGGTCGGTTCTTATTCTGGTCTGCACCTTTACGGTATGCGACAGTTTGGTATCGGAGCGGACCTCTCAATCAGAGGACCCGCCCAATCAAGGAGCCAGCTTGCTTGATCGACTGATTGTTGAATGATTGATTGATTGTTAGTGAATCAAGTAGGGCTTCGTCGAATCTCCGCAATTTTTTTTATTTTTTTTTTGCAACTTTGGATATTAGCATTTCGTTTCTTGTTTTACTCTGAGCATATTAGGTGAACTAGGGAGGTTGTCATATTCTCGGACTGGATCTATTCTTATCTGAAAGTGGAGCCTCCAGTTTATTTCGCATAAAAAAAATAAATCAAAATGATATTTTTTTGAAAGCGGAAACTTCGCAAAACCTTGCCTAGATCTCGCTCATCGTACTCCTCTGAAATGCCTCAGTTATAGCAGATCGACAGATACACACACACAAAAAAAAAGGGGGGTGATCCTCTTCTTTTATTTTATTTTTTATTTTATTCTGTTGATAAGGACCGGGAGGAAACTACAGTTTGGTTGGTTACCTTTTTGCGTTTCCCTCCCACCCAACCGTTTGCCTGCATTCCCGATTTTGGTAAGTGCCATGTCAACAGTGCCACGTCAGCAACAATGCCAAATCAGCAGTGCCACGTCAACAACAGTGCCAAATCAGCAGTGCCACGTCAGCGACAGTGCCACATCAGCAGTGCCATGTCACCAACAGTGCCACATCAGCAGTGCCACGTCACTTGTGCCTCACCACCATGTTGGTTTCAGCTTTGGGCATGCCAGGCCAACTGGCCAACGAGTCCATTCCCGAGTACCGACAGCGGTTCCAAGCTCAGCTCGCACTGATCGAGGCTGAGGAACAGCATCACGCGGCAGCCGAGGCTGCCCGCCTACAGGCTGAAGCGGCGGCAGCAGCTGAAAAGCAGCGGCTTACCACCATGTTGGTTTCAGCTTTGGGCATGCCAGGCCAACTGGCCAACGAGTCCATTGTCGAGTACCGACAGCGGTTCCAAGCTCAGCTCGCACTGATAGAGGTTGAGGAACAGCGCCAAGTGGCAGCCGAGGCTGCCCGCCTACAGGCTTAAGCGACGACAGCAGCTGAAAAGCAGCGGCTTCAGGCCGAAGCTGACGCAGATGCCCAGGCCCGCCGCAAGGAAGCCCAGGATCTGCTGCAGCGGGACGAAGCCGCCAGCGTTGACAAGCTCAAGTTCTGGAATTTTGAACCATCTGAGAGCCATGACGACGCAACACCGAAACAACTGCACAAGGAGTTCCTCTCCAAACTCGTGACCCGGTTGGTTTACACTTGTAACCACCCACAGTCCGAGTTAGAGAGACAGCACCAGGAACTGGACAACCTCCGACGGACAGTGCGGAACCACAAGGGTCTGCACGAGGATGCTACACGGGCACTTCATTCCCATGTACAAGACCTGGAGCAAGCAGCACCAGGACCAGACGCTGGCGAACCCAGCAGTGCAGCCTCAAMCCGCCAATTGGAGGAACGAGTTGACCATGTAGTCGCGATGCTCGACGACATCAGCACCTTTGCCGCACCCGCCACCATCAGTGAGCAACTCAACGCCTTGAAGAACGAGGTTCGGAAGTTGCACCAGCCGCCCTAGCACGATGGCAGCAGTCCGCAGCATTACAAAATGTCGATATTCCGGATCGAAAAGTTTGATGACTATACGCATAAAGACCCGGTCCCCTGGTGGGAGGGCTTTACGGCGGAACTTCGAATTCGCCACGTCCCCGAGCACTCGTACATCGGGGCGTTGTTCCTCAACTCGAAGGGCTCAGCCACCTAGCAACCATCCACAACGTCCAGGTCGCCAATCTACACAAGAAGATCTCTTGGGAAGATTTGACGACACAATGGAAGAAGCGGTTCATCGAGGACGACGCCCCGGCGCTCGCCATCAACTGCCTCTTCAGCACGACTCAAGGCAACACACCAACACATGACTGGCTCATGGAGTGGCAAAAGATCGCGGCAACAAAACACAATATCGTGAGTACCTATGCTAGTAACCACATCTGCGAGCATGTGATGTTTCGATATAAAATCAAGCCCTTGTAAATGAGCAAAACCAGGTGCTCGAATTTTACAACGATAAGGACGATTGGTTCCGTTGCTAACTAAATACACACCAAATTCTCCTTTGGGTACTTCTACACAGGTGTACGTGGAAGAAGCTGGTACAAACACACCCTCTGTGTAAAGCTTAAAGTGATGAATTAAGGATTCCATGGATTGTTTCATTTGAGAGCGTGAAGGAGGACAAAGTTCACGATCATCCGCTTTGATCATGCCACTAGGCATTTGATTCGAGCATTGGACAATGATTCGAAGACTTTGTCGGATTTTTTCAATGTGACTATCTCGTATGGTTCGGAGAGGACTCGAGTAACGTCGGCATGTTTTGGTCAGTGGGGAAGTTTCACTTTATTCAATATACAAGGAATTCAAGGTAGTATTTTACTCATGTTAAGTTATGCACTGGTTTCTTCAACCCTTTTTTTATCTGTAGGTGCTTTATATGATCGACATAAAACCCGACTTGTTAAATATTATGGAGGTTTAGTCAGTACAATGCCTATCTTCTCTATTATTTTCCTGTTTTTTACTTTAGCAAATATTAGTCTTTCAGACACTAGTAGCTTTATTGGTGAGTTTTTTATTTTAGTAGGCGCTTTTCAAGTTGCACCCAACGTGGCAACATTAGCAACCATTGGAATGATTTTAGGAGCAGCTTATTCCATTTGGCTCTATAATCATGTTGTGTTTGAAAATTTCAAGCCGTATTTCATTCATAAGTTCTTCGATTTAAACATAAGAGAATTTTTCAGGTTTTTACCTTTTGTAATTGAAGTTGTTTAGATGGGTGTTTATCCTGAGGTATTCCTAGAGTGTATGCATACCTTTGTAAGTAATTTAGTACAACACGGGGAATTTGGGCCCTAAAGGGCCTTTGTATTTGACCAGCCGCCGACCAAAAAAGAGAAGATACCCATGTTTGACAATGATTTTTCAGCCATCTTTCCAAACATCGTTCTTATAAATGCCACTATCTTATTACTTATCTATGGAGTGATTTTGAGCACTTCAAAAAAATATGATTATCCACCATTAGTGCGTAATATGGGATGGTTGGGTTTACTGAGTGTTCTGATAGGTCCGGGCATGAACCATGTCTTCCAAAATAAATCGGTACATATGGCGCAAGACAATTTCATGGATCGAGGTCGGAATGGGATCGAGTGTTTTCACGTCCTAAGACGCGCTCCATGTTTGAATTATGTGAGGGACCACCCTCTAAGCCTAAGCATTTCTCAGTGACCGATAGTGTACAAGTACCGTGAGGGAAAGGCGAAAAGAACCCTAAGAAAGGGAGTGAAATAGAAAACCTAAAACCCGATGCAAGCAATCAGTCGAAAGCTGAAAGATGCATCATCAATCAATGGATGATGAATCTGCAAAGGTTAACGGCGTACCTTTTGCATAATGGGTCAGCGAGTAAATTGATACAACAAGCTTAAACCCTTAGGTGTAGGCGTAATGAAATTGTAGCCATGAGAAGGTTGTAGAGAGTCCTAACGGGCCTTGGAGGACCGAACCCACGTATGTGGCAAAATACGGGGATGACTTGTGGCTAGGGGTAAATAAAGAAAGAGTAGGAATCAATCGTCCGAGTATTGATTCTTCAACATATTTTACGCTTTATGCCTTTTGCCCTATAGGCTCGTGAGCGCTTATAGAAAAACTGGTTCATAACGGTGGAACCGTTAGTTCTTATTTATACAAACAAAGAACCATGGCAATACCGTGGAAGTCGGTGGATTGTATCTAGAAAAGAAAGCAATTCAATGAACGCGAGCGCCTTCATAGACCCCGTAACGACTAACTCGAAAGAGGAGAGCATAATTGATTTCATGCTAATACGAGTCATAGCTTCGTCCTCAGTTTGATATGAAGTACAAAAAAAAATTAAAGGTAATAAAGTAGGCAATGTGGTAAAAAAGAAGAAACTAGTTTTTCAAGAGTCTGTAGGTCTCAATCCAAGAGTCAAACAAGAATGAATACCAGTAAAAACTAGACTTCCTACTACTATCGCTCACACCCTTGGCCTGCGCCAGCTTGAGATGGTGTGGCAGAGTTGGGGCCGCCCTGCAATTGAGATTTGCGACTTGCGCGCACTCAATAATTCCTTGCATCTTGAAATCCGTATTGCCAAGGCTATGCAGCGTCCATATAAGCAATCTGCAATAACCATTCGTTTTTCATTCTGTATTGTATGTTCTTTCCTTCTTTGCTCAATTATGTAATCAATCGCTTATCTTACTTTGTGTTCTACCCACTGTAAGAGTTTGAACTTCACAAGACCAACCATACAATACATACGTAAAAGAAACCCTCAACATCGATCAATCCAACAAATTAGAATTGAAAGTAGACGCAAAGTGAGTGGCTTGCCGCTTTCTTTCTTTCTTTCTTTCTTTGACAAACTAACACTATCCATTTCAAAAATAATTTGTCATTGGGAAACACGAGCAATCCAACCTGTAGGGTATCCTTTTCCTTTTCCCATCCTGACTTCTGTAGGCTTGCCGGTAATAGGAATATCTGAAAAAACTCTCACCCATATTTTACCATGTCTCCGAAATTTCCTGGTGATGGCATGACGTGCTGCTTCACTTCCTTAATATGATATGTGACCTGCTTCACAACTTTTAAGACCATATTTTCGAAAACAAAGTTGTGCCATCGCGTGGGAGCCTTAGCTTCTTCCTTTCTGATATTTACGAAATTTTGTATGTTTTGGTCCTTTTGGATATAACATGTGTTTTGGTTGATATTATGAATATCAGACCCACACCTGGACACCTAAGATTCCATAAGGAGTTGCTTGTGCTTGAGCATAATCTATTTTATCTAAGAACACATGCAAAGATGTTTGACCATATTTTATGCATTCAGTCTTAACAATCTCTGCACCATTTGGTGGACGTCTACCCACCTTTAAGCGGTATAACCAGTCATTCTAGAGGAGTTGTGGATTTAGCTATTTTTAGTCTTCATTTATCGGGTGTTTCCTCAATATTAGGTGCTATCAATTTCATTACGACTATTTTTTTTCGCATCTGCGTCCGGATTTCTACAATCGGTCGTGTGTCGCCTTTAGCCTCGCACTCGGTGATTGCAAGCAGTACAAAACCTTCGCCGAAACCATCGACAAGGCGCGAGAGATCATCAAGACCAACCGGACTGCTGCACACGAGAAGTTAGCGTGGCAGCCAGACCATGTGGAGAAAGGAAAATTTGGTCCCCGTCTGCAGCATGTCGCTGCAATCTAGCCTGGCAGCCACCCCAGCATCACGTGAGGGAGATAGAGTGGCCGCTGTCCAGGGAAGGCGAAAACAGCATCGCCGGCTGGAAATGGACAGCCAGTACACTGGCTGAGGTCGAATACAAGTACCGCAACCGATACGGCTGTTGCTATTGGTGCAACAACACCAAGCACAAGACCTCCCAATGCCAGGATAAAGGCAAGGAGGATGTTCGGCATCGAATCAGCTCAGGAAACTGAGTTGAGCGGAAGGTGAGGCGACTCCACCTCTCACTCCACCAGATTCGGCCGCCTTGCTAGCGGCCTCCTACACATCTGGGGAGAATGCGGATGTCGCGAGTCCTCGGTTCACTTACGAGGATTACGCTGTCCACTTGGTCCCACCGTTGGACCAACCACTCCACGTGCAACAATCCACCGCATGCACGATCGGCAACCGATTCGGCAACTTCACCGCAACTATCACCGGGGATTCGACATCATGGTCAAGACTTCAAGAAATCGACCCGTTGACGTTCGCAGACTTCAATGGATGCCCCTTTCCCCGACCAGTCGATTGTCGAAACCGCATTGCAACGTGCTCACGGCACAATTGCAGGAGTACTTGCACAGTGCAGTACCAGCTCCGTTGATGGATGCCGAAGTAGAGGTTGCTGACTTTCCCGACTATGTTGCGAAGATCGACCGCGAGTTCAAAACACAACGGTACGACAACATCAACGCGCCATTGTTGTACATACACATTTAGATCGGAGAGACGACCTGCAGCACTTTGATCGATTGCGGAGCTACTCCCAACGAGATCAACCAAGACTTTACGGTACGTGCTGGCCTTGGGCCACGCGTTCGGAGGAAGTCGCAGTCCACGCAAGTCACGTTGGCCAACGGTCACACGCACAACTCAATCGATCGGTGCATTGATTCCGTCCCCGTGTACTTCACCCCGCATGCAAGCGTGGCCGTGTCCATCGACATTTTGAACACCCAATTCCATATGATTTTGGGCATGTCATGGCTGTGAAGTGAGGATCGACTAGTGAACTTCTATAGCCGCACCGTTCACGTTCGTGATCGAAACGGAGTACTAATCCTATGCACGGTGCCTCCACCTCACCCTTTGATCAACTGTCACGTGGTGTCCGCCGCGAGCATTCGGGCTTCCATCACCCGAGACGACATCGAGGAGATGGGTGTGTGTTTTCTCCACGCCCTCCTGCCCCATGACATCTCATCGGCGGACGCATCGACGGATCCACCCATCACCGAGCTTCTCGACGCCTACGGCAACGTTTTCGAAGCCCTACACGGAGTAGTACCGGATCGGCCCATCCGCCATGAGATCATCCTCGAGGCCGGGGCCATACCTCCTCATGGTTGCATCTACGGCATGAGCAAGGAAGAGTTAAGTGTGCTACGGGCACAACTCGACGACCTTCTTGAGAAAGGTTGGATTCGGCCTAGCTCATCCGGGTTTGGGCTTTTCTTATATTCTCCTTTACCTTAGCGATATCTTGGTCACACAAAATTGCAAATTTTCTCGTACCTAGGGTAGCCGTTGGACTTGTTCCCTGGTCAAAGTATCAATAGGGCGCCTCGACTTCCAACCTTGGTTCAGTGCATTGGGCGTCGTTCCAATGACAGTATGAACATTGTTATTATATGCACTAGCAATCTTAGGCAAGTTCTCATCCCAATCAATTTGGTTAGGCCGAACATACATGCGCAAAAGTTGTTGGCACGGTCGATTCATCTGCTCGATTTGTCCATTTGTTTCAAGGATTCCCCCTAACGATATGGTCAACCTAGTGCCATAGACTTCTATTAGCTTTTGCGACTGCTGACGTGTGAACCTGACATCCCGATCAGATACGATGGTTTTCGGGAATCCATATTCGAAAACCCATCGCATTTGAAATTCCTGGATGACGAGTTTCGTTTTGGTTTTAGCTGGTGAAGGAATGAACATCGCATACTTGGAGAATCTGTCAACAATCACCATTACCTGACTATTCCCGTTTCGACTCTTGGTGATACCCATAAAGTCGATGGAGATGGACTCACCTGGTTCAATTGGAATAGATAGTGGTTTGAGTAATCCTAGAGGATTCGCGTGAGACGGGCTGTTTCTCAAACAGACAAGACAAGACAAGTTCTCACATAGCTGCTAGCCATGCGCGTGTGTGGCCAATGCCTTAACACACTGGCCAAACTCTGTTCATGCCTTGGTAGTGTGGCACGTTTGTGTTGAAGAGTGCCACACCAACTATTTACACCCCCCCCCCGCGTCGTGGCTGCTGCTGCCTGCGCATGTGGCCATCTACAGTGCCACATGGCAGCTTGCTGAAGAACTTGAAGACCCCGTGGGCTAGGGGGCTGCACTACAGTGGAATCAGGGTGGCTGATCAAAATTTGAGCACAACCAGATGATAATGATGATGAAGATTATTATTTTTTCTACTACTCCAACGACAGTTTGGCAGCAGTGAAGGCCCCCCAGGCTAGGGGGCTGCGCGACAGTGCAATTAGGGTGGCCGATCAAAATCTCAGCCAACCGTAGATTATTTGTATTATTATCAGCACACAGGCTGCCAGCACCTTGAAGGCCAAGACCTTGTGAATCTTGGTGATCTTGTTTGCTCTTGGCCACTCAAGAGCATGGCATAACCTACCTACTCACTATCCTACTCTCCCCCAACCCCTTTTCTCTCTTCCTCCCCACATCATCTAATCATCTTTTCTACCTCTACCACTACTCCCTCATCCTACCTCACTCTTCTCTCTTATTTTCCCTACTCTCCTCTCCTTCCCACTATTCTCTCATACCTCTCCTTCCTACTCTCCTCCTTACTCTCTCTCTCTTCCACTAATCTTCCCTTCTCTTCTCCACCTTTCCCATCCCTTTCTCTCCCAATCTCCTACCCTCCTCTCCCGTTTCCCTCCCCCAACCACAACCCCATCATCCCCACCTCACACTTCAATCTTTTAATCTTTCTCACCTATTTCTCTATTTCTTCATCACTTTTCCATTCTCCCCCCCCCCCCCCCCAATGCAACTTCGAATTTTTCTGTTTTTTCTTCTTTTGTTTTTCTTTTTTATTTAAATTTCCTCATTTTTTACAAAAAATTGAATTGTTATGATTCTGGCCAAATTCGAATACACATTCACCACGAAGTACAATGTCGTCCAATGGCAAAAATAAATGAATGAACTAGAGAGAAGAGAGAGAGGAAAAAAAGAAGACGAAGAAGAAGAAGAAGAAGAAGAAGAAGAAGAAGAAAGGAAGAAGAAGAAGAAGATGTACTCCAACATATACCAATGATACTGCTCTTCGTCTTCGCCAACCACGCTCCTCCTTATCTCCTCCCCTCTTAATCAAATAACAAATAGCAATAATAATGTTGAATGGCTGAACCAAAATCAATGTATGAATCCCTCTTCTACTGCAGGCACAACATGAGGTCCACCATAGCCATGGCCACCCTTCCTCTTCCTCTTCATGTGCGTCGAGGCTAGTGACCTCTCTCGACTGACATATTTGCTTAACGGTGACAAGTGATTATGTACCGAATTCTGACACCCAATCTGAGAGTGATTCTTCTTACAATCTCATTTCTGAATTCAGATGGCGGACTACTGAGGGCTCTACCCTCCTATCCAAAGGACAACCCAAAGCAACTATGTCACTGCCTTCTTGTGCAAAGGACAACACAAGCAGCTATGTCGCTGCTCATTAGGTCGCCATGCCTGACTCTGCCCCGAGCTTCCTTGGTGCGGCACTAACCCAACTGGGGCCTTACAATGCAGCGCCTATCAAGGTAATGAAGACGGTGTCCACCATAGCCAGGTAGGTACCTCGCCACTCTCCTCCTTGGTCCTCTTCTCCCTCCTCCTCCTACCGGTAGAGCTCCACCATAACCAAGGTGGAAGGTCCGCGCTTTTTCCTCCCAGCAGCGTTGTAGTAGCCAGCGCTCCAGCAGTGTGTCGCCAAACTTGCACATTGAAGAATGAGGCTGGGCTCTTCGCTCAACCTCTAGATATAGCGGCCTACTTGCCTTCTAAGCGGCGACTTCCAGGCCGCTCGACCTCCCAAGCAACCAATATCTCCTCCCTTTCAGAGGGAAACATCATTGCAGACCCTTATATTGCCCGTACAGGCCCTAGACTCGGACTGGATGGACTGGTCCCCACCTAGACCTAGCCTACCGCTACCGGGCCTCTAAAAATGCCAACTTTGCCTTCTTCTGCTCGGCCTCGAGTACCCGACACATCTACTTCGACTGGGTGTGGTACCGGCCTACCTGCTACTTGAGTGTTTTTCCGTTGCTCTAAGTGTCGCGTGGCCCTTGCTCCACCAATTGAGTGTTTTCCTTGCTGCAACCCTCAATATCACGGCCACAGGTAAGTACTGGCCCTATGAGCCTCCCAAACAAGCAAGTACCCTTGCGGGTCACACAGACACTCATGCCGACAAGCACTCAAACAGGCACGCAGGTCATCAATCATGCACACACACAAACTTAGAAAACTCTGTAGAATGCAGGAATCTCAGCAAGGCAGCCACCCCATCCGCAGAACTAAGAAATCAGCAGTGCTCTCAGTCCGTGCTACGGCGGGTCATTACACTACCCCCCCCTCAAAAGAGAGGTCCCTTCGAGCGAGTAACTCACAGGGACTCACTAAGAGTCCCTGCATAACGCATCATAAGTGTACATGGCAAAGAGAGATCCGGTATGTTCCGCAGGAGTGAGGGGGTAGAGGTCAATATAGGTTGTTGTTTGGAGACAATCAGCCGCTCATATGCGTTGACGACTGGCGGGGCACTCTGCAACACATCTTTCTTAGCAATCCAGTAAAAATCATTTAATGGGATGGACTTTGTATTGTCCGTTTTTCCCTTTTCCACTGTGCTCGACATTTCTATCAATCTCGTGACTGCCATTGATTGCACGAGGAATCATCGATTCTCAATACGGGGAAGTTTCGGGTGGTACATATGGAAACAACTTCGACGAGTGAAAGACTGGTAGGTGAGCAAATGAGTAAGCACGTTGATCGTGTAAGAAGGACCAAATGAATCCTCCCCTACCTGGTTCAATACCTTCCACGAACCGTAATATTGAGGAAGAAGCTTTCGTGATACACCCTCTTCTTCAAAAAAACGTTGATCGTGTAAGAAGGACCAAATGAATCCTCCCCTACCTGGTTCAATACCTTCCACGAACCGTAATATTGAGGAAGAAGCTTTCGTGATACACCCTCTTCTTCAAAAGCACGTTGATCGTGTAAGAAGGACCAAATGAATCCTCCCCTACCTGGTTCAATACCTTCCACGAACCGTAATATTGAGGAAGAAGCTTTCGTGATACACCCTCTTCTTCAAAAAACTCACACATCTTGACCCAAACGTAACTTCCCATTGTGAAAGGTGCAGGCTGGCGCATCTTGTTGGTATGCTTAATCATGGCACTGTGTCACCTTTCCATAGCTGCAACAACAACTTTGAGCAAGCAATGAAACTTAGCGCTGTAGCCAGGCTGGCCACGTGTTAGGCAAAGTGGCGGGTCAGGAAACGAATAGGATAGAGGATTGCGAACTTGCCACCCGAGTTGTAGTCGATTAGGTGTCATCCCGGTGGAGGAATGTATGGAGTTGTTGTACAATACCTGCACAATCGGCAATTCCTCATCCTAAGAGTTCTGATCAGGCACAATTAGAGCTTGGAGAAGTAGAATCATAGTTTGGTTGATTTCCTCGGCCAATCCATTGGCTTCGAGATGTCGACCAAACGTCATCTTGATTTTGATGTCATAAAACTGGGAGGTGAAGTCATTCCAATCTGCACTTACGAAACTAGTGTCCCAGTTACTCACAAGAGTCTTCGGGAGCCCACACTACAGAATGTACATGTTGTGAAACTCCTCGATCACAAGGTTAAGTGGGGTGTGGGGTGGCAACAGAATCAAATTTAGAAATTTTGAAAAGCGGTCAACTATCATCATTACTTGCAAATATCCGTTCCTGCTCTTTTTCCCATGTTCGTGAAGTCAATGGAAAGAGACTCTCACGGGCCATCAAGGATAGGAAGAGGATGCAGCAGCCCATAGGGCTTTTATCGAGACGATATGATGTGTTGACAAACTTGACACTCAGCCACAAACTTTTATGTCATTCCTTTCATTCCAGGTCATACAAATTTTTGCAGTAGGCTTCCGTATGTATTCTCAAAACCAAAGTGTCCACTCCAGCCATGAGCCAAGTCCAGGAAGTGAGTACGGATAGGTTCATGGTTGGGTACACACAGTGGGTCGTACTTCTTGTAGCGTCAGAAGAGCAAACCTTCACACTCGTGGAAATCAGGTTGACTGCTAAGGTCAACTTGGATCAGCTCAAGAATGGGATTGAGTTTCGGGTCCTCCGTAATATAATCAACTAGTTACTCCTTCAAATTCTTACGGAGATCGTAGGAACCCACAAGGCAAGCCATGTACTTAGGGTGGCGAGACAAAGCATCCACAACGCGATTGTAACAACCTTTCTTGTGTTTAAGTTCAACATCATACACATCAATCTCATGCAGTCAGCGGGTCAATGTAGTTGATGGATTAATCTGTGTCTGGATCCATTTCAAAGTCTCGTGGTCTGAAAACACTTTGAAATGGCGACCCAAGAGGTAGTGTCTCCAATGATCTAGTGCCTCTCTCAAGGCATAGAGTTCTAGGATGTAGGTGGAGGCAGCTACCTTGTGACTGGGCATGCGTTTGTTGTAGTACTCAAGCAGACGTAAGTCGTCACTATCATCTTGCTGCAGCACAACGCCGATCCCGTACAAGCTTGCGTTCGTAGTTACTATGAATGTAAGTTTAGGATCTGCAATGTGGAGCACCTGATGACTCACCAAGGCCTCCTTCAATTCTTGAAAGGCGGTTGAGCATTCCCCATCCCACTTGTAAGACACGTTCTTGCTTGTCAATTTAGATAGCAAACGGGCGATGATAGAGAATTTAGGCACAAACTTACGGTAGTATGAAGTGCGACCAAGAAAAGAACGCAACTCTCGGACATTTGCTGGTTCAGGCCATTTGTGGATGACTTCAACTTTGGTTGCCTCGGGCTCTAGGGCTGCAGCGGACAACCGTTGTCCCTCCCAAACTCAAATTTCTCTAAGTTCAGATGGAGTTGCGCATCCTTGAGGATCTGCAACACTTCCTCAAGGTGTCTCATGTGTTCCGCCATTGATTTGTTGAAGCTTAGAATGTCATTCAAATACACAACAACAATCGATTGATCTGACTAAGGAACACCTTGTCCATGAGACTTTGGAAGGTGGCCGGTGCATTTGTGAGGCCGAAGGGCATGACAGTGTCGAGCGCATCGGTCCCGCACGGGGACCCTCCCGGTCGCGTCACGCAGGATTTTGCAGGACTTGTCGCAGAGAGCGTTTGCCGCTCCGGCCGAGTGCGCCAGCCGTACCTCTCGCGAGCCCCTACGACAGGAGAGGGTCACGCGAGGCACCGCCTACCTCCACCTGCGGGAACTGTCACCATCCCTTAGGTGGGCATATCCCCGCCGAGCTATTGAACCACATGCGAAGGCTTTTCGTATGCAATTGCAGAGGTGGCCCAACCGAAGGCGTTTCTCGTTCGTTGTAGCATAGGGGTTACGCGCGGTCGAACGCCCAAAAATCGAACCCGCACGCGAATCGACGCACTGGGGGGTTGAGGTCCCAAATGGCAAACGCGACTCGGCGCCGGTCGACTAGGACGCCTCACACACACCACGCGTTACACTACAACACTCACATCTACCCACACGAAACACATGGAAAGACACAACACAAACACCACAGAACACACTCCTAATCCCTTCAGTATCTGACCCATAACTTTATGCAGCGAGAATCATATAGCTATCGCGCTGGACTTTCGTATTAGAGTCGTGCGAGCGCATGGCCTCCTCATATCTACCAGCCATGCGGGCATACACAAGCATTCACACTGATGGGGTACTACGTAGTACTCGTAACCACGCGGCCTTTGGTAATCTCGAGGGTCGTGTTCGACACTCAAGTGTCGGCTGACAAGCGTGTTGAGGGGTTACCTTCTTGGCACTAGACAACCGCCATGCGCGGTTGACGACCACACCCTCTTCTGCACCCTGTGTAGAGGGGTTGGGTAGACAACTTCAGGGTTGTCGTGGTAGGCAAAAATCAAGGGGTTTGACTTTGACGGCTACCACGAACTACAACGTCCAACTATGAAGAACTCAAAAGAGGAATCAACCGCAGATAGAGAAAGAGGGTCACCCTCTTTCCTCTCTCTGCCTAGCCCATATCCCCCCTTGCAT
>BFEA01000497.1:231479-243507 GCA_003427395.1 Chara braunii | reverse complement strand
CTACTTACCACTGGCTATCGTGCAGGTCACGGGTTCAACTCCAGGGAACTGTGCAGATACTGTACACAGGTAAGCTGAGGTCAAGGGATCGACCCCTGGGATCTGCATCGGCTACTGCCAAAGGTGAAAATTGTTTCAATAGTCTGATAGCCTTCTCAAATGGAAGGGGTAGGCCAACACGAAAGATGCGTGCGGATGACGCCCATAATCAGACCCATAGGCAACCTGATGTTCGAGGCGTTGGAGGATCGTACGTGGATCCCCATAGGCCGACTGGGACTGGTACCTCGCCCACACGTCGTTTCATGCTACCGAAACTCGGGTCTACTGGCCATAACGCGCTTTTGTCCTCTCCTCTTGACCCATAACTTTCAAGTGCGAAAATTGGTAAGTGCTGCGTACGTGGGTTAATATAAAACAGTGCGGACGCAGGACCTACGCATACCGATCAACAATGCGGACTTGCGTAAGCAGTCGTGATGACGGCACATTATGTGGTGCCCATACCCGAGCGGCCTCATTTGAGTCGCGGGGTCGCTCTCGATGCTCAGCCGTCGGCTGAAGTGCATGCTAAGGGGAGCAGCCCTTTGGCGAGCGCAGAACCAGCCTGAGGGCCTTACCATCTTCTGCACCCTGAGGTACCCTAAAGGGTGCGGGGTAAGATGGTCCCTAGGGCAGGAAGGGATTCGGAGCGGTGGTGAGTTGTCTGGTGCATCACCAGCGGCATGCTAATACTTCCGCCCAGAACTTTATAGTTCCACCAAAATAATTTAAAACAAGGAAACAAAAAGGGAGTACTTGACGTTGGCAGGGGAAAACATGAACGCCCCCTCGGACCGAGTTGCTAGGGGACAACCCCTCATCCTCGCGGCGCTTCTGTTTCCCCGGGACAGCGTCGTGCGAGTAAGTAAATCAGCCCCGTGCGAGAGGTGATCCTTTCCGCGCTGAGCCTAGGACCCGGGACGTCCTGGACAAGGACCTTGAATTCCAGGGTCGGGACTAACGTCCGACCAAATAAAGTCATTGAGTAAAGAAGGACGTAGGCGTGCGGTCGTATAGCCCTGTGAGGGTTACCTGAGCGTACACCTACTCTGACTATCACATTATCAGGATGGGGAAAAAACAATCTCACTTAAACAAAAAGTTGTGGGGTGGTTCACTCTCACGACAGTTGTGTCGGTTTGCCCGTCTGAATCTAAAACATAATCACTCAACAAGACTCAATCGAGATTCTCCCATACATACCTGCAATCATACGCAGAACATTCAAACAACATCACACACGCTAAAGGGGTCAACTTCCCAGCCTTCTGCAACTCACACCCTGCCTTATGCACACAAGCCCAACCATTTCCCCACCAATCCTCAACAAAAATACTCAGTCTTTAAGAAATGGCCATTTATAAAGAAACTGGATGAAAACCCGAAGAAACACATAAATCCCGGCAAGGGCCAAGGCCTTAGGTTGAGAGGCAGGAGGAATAGGAAAGTTGAGTCGTAAACCGACGAATCGGCAACCGACCTGTTATCAGTGATAACAGAAAAGTGATCCTTTTGAAGGATCAGGCTGATCAGATCAAGCCTTCAGGCGAGCTACGAAAACCTGCATCACAGTACAGGCCAAAAAGGGAACCACTCTGTTCATGCCAACAAAGGGGAATACTCCCTAAGTCGTAACCCAACTCCTCTACTAGTCTTATTATCAGCTCCCCTTACTAGTATCAATCCACTAAGCCTCTCCTCTATCCTGGGTAGATTTGCCAAGTAATTTCTAGCTGACAATATTCTAACTCCTCAAATTCTACGAAATTTCGACAGCGCTTCCCGTAGGAAAAGTGCCTTTTCAGAATTTTTACGAGCCCAAAAATGACTAACTCTCTCAAATTTGCAGAAATTTCGGCAGCGCTTCACGTAGGAACAGGAGGCTGTCAAGATTTATACAAAGTTGAAAGACAAAAAGACAAAGCAACCCATACTTGGGACTATCTTCTGACACTTACTTGATAATTCAGAATCAATGACAGCCTGCACAATCTCTAGATGAGATTGTGAGCTAGCCCTGATCCTAACTCCTAGCAGGGTCAGTCCTATCTTTATCCCAAGTTCTTCCTCCTACCATCCATCTCATCTACCTATGGCTCCAGCACTTGGCGAGCATCTAAGCAACTAACCTATCGAAAAAGACGCCCTAGAGTGAGAGCCCACAAGCATGCATAAACAAACATCTCTCACAATCCCACATCAGTTTGACCAAGTAGTTCGTTAGATCACTCAGTTCTTTTTCCTTAGTAGACCCCTTTGCCTATGGCATAGGATCAGACAACGCCCTAACTTAAGGGTATGTCCGACCTGCCTAAGTAAAAAAGTAAAAGTACGCACAACTGGACTGCCCTAACTTAAGGGTATGCCCAACACCACATCGACTCTGGTCATAAAACATATGATCAGACTGCCATAACTTAAGGGTACGTCTGACTTCTGCTTAACTAACGACATGAAGTGTAAAACTAGACTGCCCTAACTTAAGGGTATGCCTAGTTCGCTGTAGACAAAGTTACGTAGGGCATAGGATTAGGCTGCCCCAACTTAAGGGTGTGCCTAACCTGCCTAAAACAAGTACGGACGACGAATGGTCAGACCGCCCTAACTTAAGGGTATGTCCAACCTACATAACATCAACGACAAGAGCATATCACTACGCCGCCCTAACTTAAGGGTACACCTAGCTAGATTAAACAGTTTTAGGTATATAAGACAATATGACCAGGCCGCCCTAGCTTAAGGGTACGCCTGATCTGCCTGAACAATCACCAACGACGTATGACTAAGCCGCCCTAACTTAAGGGTACGCTTAGCCTCCACGAAGACAATATAAGACAACAACCATTGATATACTTGCACAAACTTTATATGTTTCTCTCTTATCAGGCAGATGATCAGACCTACCCAACTTAGGGAGACATCCAATCTTGCCTTCTGTTTAGAAGGGAAAGAAAAAAAAGATTTATACTAACTCTCTGCTCCTTTATATTATCACGAGCATAAGACTGAACCACCCTAACTTAAGGGTACGCTCAGCCTGCTTGGGTTACTTTCATTATATTCTTCACCTACTTCTCTTCTCTTTTTGCTCTACCTGACTTACTGACTGGATTTCCCAACTTAGGGTGCCCCGCCTGTCAGTTGATATAGATTCATATAATATATGTATCAAAATTTTATACTTCGGTTAACCTTTTTGTTCATGGCTTATGACAGAGCCGACCTAACTTAAGGGTACGCTTAGTCTTATGCCTTTGTCCCCCTCAAAAGAAAAACACACAGAACTGGGTCTACGCAACTTAGAATATTCCCAACTCTGTTTTCAGCAACCCAAAAAGAAACATCAGGATTCTGAGTCCTCCCAACTTAGGGTGCCCATCCTCCTGTGCAGAAACCCCAGGAAAGAAACATCGACCAATCCGTCCAACTTAGGATAGGCCCAACCATCAAAGATCATACAGTCAGCCCAGCAAACATAAATAAAACATAGCACTGAACCCACTCAACTTATAGGGATTCAGCCTTGGGTTGACCCGGTCAAACGCATGCAAAATACCTTTCTCCCATCTTCCCCCAATTCATTTTGTCTGGATTTGCTCAAGGTTTATTTGAACTCTCATATATACTTGTTCATTTAGCCTTCCACCAAACATGTCCTGACATACATAGCAAAACAAAAAGTAATATCCTGTCATAGTATTAGTCAAATACCCAAAGGAAAAACAGTTAGGGGAAGGGATCACACGCGTCAGACGAAATTATACCTGAAGTTCCCTGCCTCCAGAACCCCGCGTGGGTTCCGCTAGAGCTCCCGCAATCGGTGGGTGGACCTCCCACAAGATCTTGATGCGGACCTACGGGTTGCAATCCCGCCTGCCGCCTTCCTCTCGTAGCCTTAGATTAGAATTAGACTAAGAAGGGTAGAAGGAGATGGATTAGACTCTAGAGATCCAAGGGCGGGACAACTCAACTCACAGTGAGAGGGCCTCGTTATCTTCAATCTCCTGAGGGCCCCGCAATGATGGCCAATGAAACGTAGCAGAAGTAGCCGAGACCTGACCAGTCGTAGAATACCGTTCCCCTGACTGCCCTCCAAGTCACCGCGATAGCCCCTATTGCATTAAACTCGGTTACTCCTCCAAGCTTTCGTATCCCTCTCTCCGACGAGCCTGCTCTTCACAACCTAGAAAGACCGTGCCCAACTATGATACAACTTCTTAGCCTATCGGAGATACAGCAGTATACGGCGAAACGTAGTGTAGTGGCGCAGCGAATACCGCAGTTGTAACGGTAGCAGTATAACGGCCGAGAGTTTGCCGCAATCACCTCAATGTCGTGCAACACGGTAGCCCGCAAGCGGATTGGGACAAAGTGTACAGCATTGCTGCAATCTGATGTCGACTGTATACAACGTCTTGCATAGCTAAAGACACAAGTCTAAGTGAAAATGCAGCAAACGTGCGCAGTAGCAGACCACCACAAAGGTATGCAACGCTGAAAACACAGCAACCCTCTAACCATACAACGTTGATGCACAATAGTACTCAGCGAGCTCAGCCAAATGCCCAACACGTCCCAGCATTTTACAGCGTCAGACACAGCAAGAACGTGGCGCACTTAGCAATCGCGCGTACTCGGCAAGCGTAGTAGCTATCGCACAATGCAAAGATCAGCAAGCCATAAAGCTTGGTGCCGTACATTGTAATACACACCGCGCCCAATGTCGAAACAACCACACGTTTAGCAAAGACTCAGTAATCGTGCACAACAAAGGTGGAGTGCACAACAAACTAGCAGGGGAAACCCAGCAGTACGCCCAGCAAGCCCAACATCTTGAGGGAGCCAGCTACCTTAAACTGAGAACGTCAGCTGGCCGTAGCCGCGGACCTCTGCCCTCTCAGTCTGCCAATCCTTGCTGTGTCTGGACCTGGTGAGTTTCCAACGGCCATCCACCACCACCCATTAAAATCAGGACAGTGCTCTCAATCTGTCAATCCCAACCTATACAAATCACTCCAACTGAGAAGGTATCCATAAGACCCCCCCCCCTCTTTTGAAGTTGGGATATACTACACCTTTTAACTTGAAGTCTTAAAAGTTACCACGCCTATCTGAGCGGTAAGAAAACCACCAAATTAGAAGACAACTAGTCTAGTAAGCTGTTCGAGTTCGTATTTCATAGTGCACAGTGCTCATAGGCTTACATGACCTTGTCTCCTAAGACAAGCGTATGTCTATCAACAGGGTCAACCAAGTGGCAGTTCACAAGTAGTCATAAGGGCTATGATCGATGGCACATAGGCACAACACATAGTTCATCATACCAGAAGAACGTGAAACTTTAGGATGCGAGATGCCCTGTTTAAAAACCACTGTAAAATTTGGCTCCTTGAGATGCAGATGAGCTCTCCCTCTGTAGGCCAAGTCCTACGGCAAGGCGCGAGTAAACTTTACGGTCTGACACAGCCTACCTCATACCCTCACTCGACTGGCTGTAGACGACACAATGACCACCACCGGATTCGAACTCATGCCAATAATTTCAATAGTTTGATGTACGTATTAACTGAGCACCCTGTCAGAGTGCCAGTTTGATGTATGTATTAACTGAGAAGGAATCTTCCGCAAGAACAGAGAAAAAATACATGGGGGCCTCGGGCAGAGACCGCGCAATATCAGCAGCTCCACCTAGTAAGTCTCTCTTTCTCTGTGCAGCAGTCCTTAACGCCTGTACGTACCTAGCCATCACGATAGTCAGACTCGTTCGAAGCCTGCGGGAAATATTGGTGAGGAGACCAGTACTTAGGAAAGCGATCAATAGGATCTCTAATCAATACTATCAACAGCAACCCGAACACCTACAGGAGCCACTCCTGGAACTCCATGAACGAGGGAGGCGACCATGTGGACGAAGAGAACGGCCAATAGGATGAGGAAGAGTCGTGTGATCACTCTCTGCTGGCGATGTAGGGCACGATCACAAGAATTCTCTGTTTCTTCAATCCTCTATGAATCTGGTTCAGACTCAGCCAGATGAGTTTAAGCGTATTGTACTAATAAGATCGGGACCGATCGACTTCCCCATAACAAACACGCCGGCGCATAGACGACCTTCTTGGTAAGCACTACGAGTATCATAGACAATAGAGTGATTACCCCTAACGATGATATGGCGGTGTGCAGCACCTACGAGTACGAGCCCGGCGTATGACAACCCACTAACAATAAGTGAGAGTAACCCTTCTACCAGAACACTGAGAGATTCCTATGCGGTAGGTACTCCCCCCCCTTTTTGTCCTTCAATGATGCTCTACTCCCCCTTGCTCCCCATCTCACGACTCACCCTCTATCCCTGAGTGCACCTGACCGACAACCCGACCAGGTCTACTTAGAGGCGTGGCTGAGGCGAAACCCGACCATGAAGCTCGAAAAGTACTGATACGAACGAGGGCCTGGACAACGAACGATTGAAGACCACCGCTATGCGAGGAAGAGGACGAACAACCCGTTTAGGAAGACCTTGACGACGACCCACCCGAACAGGTAAATCTCCTACCTCGTGGCTAGACTCACGCTACCTCCATCGATAGGATGGGCAAAACTGGAATGAATCTTTAGCTAGAACCCGGATAGGTTCACTCATTTCCTCTTATGTACTTTTGCCCGCGCCATCGTCCGCTATTGCCTCCATAGACTGCCTGTAACTCTGCTGAAGATGAGTTCCTCCCTCTTCTTTCCTTTCTCACCTCCCTTCCTTCCTCGTCAATTTCCCCGCCACTTCCTTCTCTTTCGTCACTCTTTCCTCTCCTCCTTCCTCCTAAGCCTGCGCTTACTTACTTAGTTTGTATTCGGTCGAGATCTGCATGCCGGAACAGCCCCGTTATCAGTGGGCTGTGAGACTTTATAGTCGAGCCTAAGCCAAAGGACTTCGCTCGCACCAGCCTCCGAGCCATCCTAGTGCGCGGCCATGCTACTCTTCTCTGTATCGTTCCAATTTTAACGGATGTCCCGAAGGACCGGCCGAGTATCGGCCCCGAGTCATTCCCTCCAAGCTCGCCGGACCCAGGCAATTCAAAATATTTGGTATTACTCATCAATCAAGTTTCATCACCTGGACCGAACTTGGGCCGGTATTCCAATAGGTCGCGGGCGTACCCACTGAACTAGGCTCTTGGGTTAATCCAAGCCCGGATCTGGTGCCACCGCCGGACCACGTTCAGGAATGGGAAAAAAAAAAATAATAATAATAATAATAAAACTTAGAATTTTTTTTAGGAAAACGGAATACGAGGAGGAGGACCGTTGACACTTGGTCCTTGGTCCTGCCCAACGGGCCCCCAGTTGGATCCCCCAACAAAACTAAGGGGGATAGTCCCGCGGGACCCTTGACCCCTCAGTTCGCTCTGTAGCGCTCCTCCGCTCCTCCAATGTTGGCTGCTGGTCTCGATCCCGGGATCCGCTGACTGATAGTTTAGTGACGTAACCAATAGGGCTAAGCCCAAGCCTGAATTGGTTGCGCGCCGACCTGTATATGAACGGTATCCGCGGCCAGCTTGGGCCCGTAGCAGCAGCGCTAAGGCTGCTACCTGACTTCCCTTCCAAGCCCAAGGCCCCGTACGTGGGCACATGCTGTTAGGGAACGGATCTTGCTCGGTATGTCACGCTAGTAACCCCTACAATGCCACGTCCAGAGGCCAAAGTCCTTATTTCTGCCGCATGCGTCAAGGAGACCACCCCTTTACTACCTCTTTGCCAAAGAAACCCGGCCTTTGCATTAGTTCACGTTCGCCTTACGCAGCCTCGTTGGTAGCCTCTACTGCCGACGACGCTTAGTCAACCCAGTGCTTTGCGTAACTTCACACAGCGCGGCCCCAAAATGCTAGTTTTCAATAAGTCGGGCAACATTCTCCTCTAGTCACCGTCTCACCGGGCCAACTCTGCGCTGGTCGCGACTTCGTCTGCGTGCCCGAGGTCGCGGCTCGTCCAAGATTCTAGCCTAACACCCACTTACCAGCGTCTCATAGTTTATATCGATCAATTATTTGACCAGGCTAACGCGTGCCCACAAAGTGCACGCTCACACACTCTCTAATCAACCCAACAACGTGTCTCACTCCCAATCCCTGAGAGTTGATCGCGGTCACTAAAAAGCGAGTCATTCTCTCGAATAATACTGAAAAACGCATTTTCTGTGGGATGCAAAATCGTGCCCAAATACCCTTGTAAGGGTATTAGGGCCGACAACGGTAAATTCGTACAACCCATCTCGAGTTTTGAATGCAGTTTTATGCTGGTTTGCAGGGTCAACTTCAATCTGGTGGTAACCAGACTTGAGATCGATCTTGCTGAAGACCTTGCATCCACCTGCAGTATCAAGCAGATCATCAATGCGTGGCAAAAGGTATGCATTCTTTCTTGTTATTTTATTCAGCCTGTGGTAATCGATACACATCAGTAGCTTGCCTCCTTTCTAAGGGACAAACAAAACTGGTGCACCGAATTCGGATTCGCTTGGCTTCATCCAACCTTTTTCATGCATGTCATCAATCTGCCTTCGCAACTCCTCCGATTCACCTGAGCCCATTCGATAGACACAACCCTTTGAAGGAGTGTTGCCTTCTGTCAACTCGATCTTGTGTGAGACCGAACGCACTAAAACTCCACGTGGTTCGGCCAAAACTTAAGGAATCAGTTGAGAAGACTCCGGATCTCTAATGGGATCTCCGGTGGTAGATCTTTAGAATCTGGTGCAAGCATACCGAATTTTGCATAGGTGTAGCCAAAACAACAAGATTTGAAGCAGAGTCGTTTGAACTAGAGGTAGAATTAGTAGAGGTACAAGTAGCTGCATTAGAAGTAGAAAAAGACGTGCAAAGTAAAATCATTACGTGAGATGAGATCTCGCGGCCATGAAAAATCGGCACACATGTGGCACTCACGAAAGATATATTGGGACTGTTGGGGACAAGGGGAGTCCCAAATAAAAATGGGACATCAACCAAAGTGACGTCGGGGACTAAACAGACCCCAACGAAAATTGTCAAAAACTGGGATTTTGTCGACGGCGCCGACGGCGGGACCGAAAAATGGGACTAGCATGGGAAAGCGGCGGGGACTTTAGGTGTCACAAGAGAAACTACAAGCCAATGTGGAAAGTGGATCCACAAGACCAACGGCGCCGAGTGGATGCACAAGACCAACGGTGGCAAATATTAACACCACTAGTGCCCAAAGGGAAGGACTAGCGGCAAAAAGAAAAGAAAAAAACGGGGGTTGGGACGGATGCCCAGCAGTCCGAGATATTTCGGACTAGCTAGGCATGTGAAAATAGAGCTTCAAGGGGCCCGTGCCAAAAAAAGGCTGTCAAAAGAAAAATCGGAGCCAAGGGGGCTCAAAATCGGACAAACGGAGGTAGATTGGAGCCCCCTAGGAACATGGGGGAGCCATTATTGAGGTCCGAGGTGTAACGGCCAACAGTCGGCCATGAACCTGGCCATGAATGAGGTTCCAAGGCCTAGAAAGAGAGTGCACAGCTATTTGACACTTGTCACAACAAAAATAAAAGAAAAAGAAAAGAAAAAGGGGTAAAAATGGGGGAGAATGAGACAAAACGGGAGAAAAGGGTGGAGAAGAATGTGTCGACCTATTGGGACTGTTGCAGTAGGGACTGGCAGATCCCAATGATGACCTCATCCCTTCTAGAATGGGGGAGGGCAATCCGGATTGCTGAGATATGACCCTTGGGGCCATATCTCCACATTATCTGAATTAAAAAGAAAAAAATGAGAGAAAATGCAAAAGAAAAATTACCGTTTTTTTTTTTGGCCATGGATCTGAGATCGGATCTCATGGTGGAGGGGAAACAACCGTTTTTTGTGGGCCAGCTCGAAACTGCTAGCTCCGGAATGAGGTGGCAGCCCAAAATGGAAAGAAACAAAAAGGGAAAAAAACGGAACTGTGCATTTGGCCCAAAAGGAGAGCCAGATGCACCAAAAATTGAAAAATTGGACTTAGGGGCTCAAATTTGAAGCAAGGACCACCATGGAGTAGATCAAAATAATGCTGGCTTTGGATCTCAGCCTGATCCAAGGCTGAAAATGTGCCGCCACATGTAGGTCTTTTTCTCCCAAGTAGGTTGTCCCTTGGGCCTTGGACTCAAGGGGGCAGCATTTTTCAAATGCCATAAGGCTGAAAAGAGGCCCCGAGGGGCATTCTGAGTTGGTACCAACCACTCGGACTGCATGAACCTCACCAAAATGAGGCTCAGGTGCCCCCGGAGAGGCCTAGTGGTGAAAACTGGGCATGGGGGTACCTCGGTTCACCATGGGGCACATGGGGAGGCCCAGGGGTTGGCCGGACTGTTGGTTTCAGCCTACATAGGCTGGGAGTTCAGTCCGCCACCCTCCCATTTGCAAGAGGAGTGCCCATGCTGCCCAAATGTGCCCATGAGAGCACCACACTCACTTGGAGTGAGGAGAGGGGAACCCATGCCTGTATGGGAGCTAAGAGGAGACTAGGAGCTAGGAGAAGAGCTCTAGAGGCTGGTGGTAGGGAGGATGGCACTTGGAAGGTGATCCGACATAGCCCCCAGGGTGTGAGGAGGAGAGAGTCCCATTAGCCCTCCTAGAGGGAAGGACTTCATAGCCATACTGGTTGGAGTTTGTGGCAACTAGGGAGGAAGTAAAAGAGGAAGGAGGGGAAGGGCTTGAAGAAGAAGAAAGTCGTAGCTAGGTAAGGAGAAGCTTCATCAACTTCTAGACCAAGGAGAGGTGAGTGGAGAGAGTCTTCTTCTTCTTCTTCTTCTTCTCCTTCTCCTTCCTCTTCTTCTTCTCCCTCCTCTTCTTTCTCTTCTTTTCCTTTTTTTTTTTTTTTTTTTTTCTTCTTCTTCCCCTTCCCCTCTTCTTCCTCCTCTTCTTCTTCTCTTCTCCTCTTCCTCTATAGATATCTCCCAACGATTTGGATAGCCAGTAGAAGACTTTCCACTAATTATAGACTCTCCATTGTCCATTTTTTTTAGTCTACAGTAAAGCGTAACTTTCCCTTCTGTGTGCGTGAGTCCAAAAGTGAGTTTCACTCACTTTCTCTCCACTTTCTCCTTCAATCTACACTATGGTATAAGTCGTAAGTTCAATCTTGGTTCATTCTAGTGTTTTTGTGATGTTGTGCTCATGCATTGTCCATTTTTATAGTCTAGTGTACATAGCAACTTCCCCTTGTGTATGTGTGAGTCCAAAAGTGAGGTTCACTCACTTTCTCTCCACTCTCTATTTCAATCTTCACTATGGTGTAAATCGCTAGTTCAATCTTGGTTCATTTTAGTGTTTTTGTGAATTTGTGCTCATGCATTGTCCATTTTTTTAGTGTAGTGTAAATCGCAACTTTCCCTTGTGTATGTGAGTCCAAAAGTGAGTTGCACTCACTTTCTGTCGACTCTCTCCTTCAATCTTCACTATGGTGTAAATCGCTAGCTCAATCTTGGTTCATTCTAGTGTTTTTGTGATGTTGTGCTCATGCATAGTCCATTTTTATAGTCTAGTGTAAATCGCAACTTTCCCTTGTGTGTGTGTGAGTCCAAAAGTAAGTTTCACTCACTTTCTCTCCACTCTCTCCTTCAATCTTCACTATGGTGTAAATCGCTAGCTCAATCTTGGTTAATTCTAGTGTTTTTGTAATGTTGTGCTCATGCATTGTCCATTTTGATACTCTAGTGTTAATCGCAACTTCCCTTGTGTGTGTGTGTTAGTCCAAAAGTGAGTTTCACTCATTTTCTCTCCACTCTCTCCTTCAATCTTCACCATGTTGTAAATCGCTAGTGCAATCTTGGTTCATTCTAGTGTTTTTGTGATGTTGTGCTCATGCATTGTCCATTTTTCTAGTGTTGTGTAAATCACAACTTTCCCTTGTGTGTGTGTGAGTCCAAAAGTGAGTTTCACTCACTTTCTCTCCACTCTCATCTTCAATCTTCACTATGGCGTAAATCGCTAGT
>BFEA01000497.1:176086-190114 GCA_003427395.1 Chara braunii | reverse complement strand
GCCGAAGGCTACAGCTAGCGCTACCACTACTGCCTAGCGCTGAAGACTACTGCAGCGCTCCTCCTGAGCGCTGCGGCCGAATCCTGAAGACTACCTCTGCCTACTCTCCAACTGCCTACTACCCTTTTCTGCAGGGCGGGCCAGTCCTTTATAGTGCTGGCCCGTGCAGGAGGCTGGCCGTGCCAATGCTCCTCTGGCCTAGACCCTGCGGAAGCTTCCAGGCAAGAGCCTGGAAGTTCCCTGAAGTTTCCCTGTAGGGAAACAGACTGGGGCCTGTAGGCCCTRTCAGAAGGAAGCTTCCAGGCAAGAGCCTGGAAGTTTCCTTGTAGGGAAACAGGTTGGGGCCTGTAGGCCCTGTCAGAAGGGAGCTTCCAGGCAAGAGCCTGGAAGTTTCCCTGTAGGGAAACAGGCTGGGGCCTGTAGGCCCTGTCAGAAGGAAGCTTCCAGGCAAGAGCCTGGAAGTTTCCCTGTAGGGAAACAGGCTGGGGCCTGTAGGCCCTGCCAGAAGGAAGCTTCCAGGCAAGAGCCTGGAAGTTTCACTGTAGGGAAACAGGCTGGAGGTCCGGGACGGCCCTGCAAGGCCCGTGTGGCTGCACAGTATGCCACACTCTCTCTCTCTCCCTCTGAAGGTGACTGCTGCTGCTGGTCCGACCACTACAACGAGAGTCAGAGACTGGTTGTCAGAGTCTGCGTGGTCCAGTAGAGTCTTGTTAGAGTCTGGTCCCGCCAGATTGAGTGGTCAGAGTAGAGTCTGCGCTCTCTTCATACCCCTCTTGAGAGGACGGATGCGCCAGGGTACCAGGGGGCTGGGAATCGATATGTGTAGTGGTTGAGTGCCACGACAGATTGCAAGTATAGGCAAATGCAAGTATGCTGCTGAGCAGCGATATAACTAATTAATTAAGAAAGAAAGAAAAATCGGATTAAAGTATATTGCCCAATTGATATGATCGACATCTGCATCTGACATACCCCAGCTCCAACCTGCATCCAGACAACAACCAACGTTAGAAAGAGATATACAAGGGAAATTGAAAGTAATCATAGGAGAAAGGCAATCAGCGAGATTCTGATCCAGTGAACAACCAAGCAGCAAGAGTCTGCAAAAAAAAAAAAAAAAAAAAAGTGTGTATAGACCTCCATTGCCCGGCCAAGTTTAGTAAGTTGTGACTGGGATAGTCACTTGGCAGGTCTGCGGAGGCTATCCCTGTGCTGACCACTGCCATGGACGACTACCCCATGCAGGGCCTGATGGCCCTGTCTGTTCTTATGGGGCCCCTGTTCCGCATCTTCTTTCCATTGGGATTTGGGAGAATCTGTACCTCTCGGATGATGCTGAAGTCATGGAAGATCAAGCCGGGCCCCACAATTGAAGAACAGAAAGAAATTGACCGCCGGCTGGCAGAGAAAAAGAAAGAAAGAGAAGACAAGAAAAGACAGAAAGAAGAAGAACTGAAGAAGAAGCTGAAAGAAAAGATGGAAAGAGAATTAGAAGAAGAAATGAAAAGTATTCAAGAGAAGAAGACGACGAAGAGAAGGATGAAGGGGAGAGATTGCAACGACGCCGACCCAATGGTCAGCCTGAGAGTAGTCGTACCGGTGAGGTACCCCTGCTGTTGGTTCCCCCATTGGATTGCTGGAGGAAAAGAGAAATGAATTGCATACCAAACTGTTAGTAGCAAAGAGACAAGAATTAGAGGAGAAAAAGAGGCTGCAGCCAGAGGGTGAAAAGTTACAAACAGAGTTAGAAGCGCAGAAGGAAAAGAAACTGCGGCAGACGAACAACTCACCCTTCTCAGAGAATCTCTCCTCCAGACAAGGAAGGAGATGGCAGCAATGAACTGGATGCTACAGAAGGTGGAAACTCACCAAACAGAGTTTGAAAACGTCTGGAATACCTTTCTGCACAAATCAGCGCAAGATGTGGACAGGCATATCCAATCCTATATTGTAAAGCTAGATGAGCACATTACTACTACCTTCACACCGGAAGTAATCGAAAAGATCGTGAAAGGAGCCGGAGGTGGAGGAGGGGACGGCGGCGATGATGGAGATGATGGAGACAAGAAGAAGAAAGGGGTGCAGCGTGAAGAAAGGGGTGCAGCGTGAAGAAGGAGATGGGGGAAAGGTAAACAAGATTGAGTTGAAATTGCCATGGACCTATAAAGAGAGTGTTTTGCACTGGATTGCAGCGATTGAGTCATATTGTTATGGACAGCAAGTCCCATATTGGGACAGAGTGCTTATGGCCAGTTCCTGCATGGCGGGAGACGCAATGGGTTTTGCGATCTCTTTGCAAAAAGAAGCAGGATGTGAGTCCTTAGTAGAATATTCTCAGCAAACTCGTTTGGAAGACTTCCTCAAAGCCGTCAGAGAACGGTTCGAGGACAAGAACCTGGCCCGTGGAACAGAAATGTTGGTGTTAAATTTACCTGAAAGAAAGTGGAGAAGCACCTCAGCACTCAAGTCTACTATGGATGAACTGCTGCAGCAAAGCACTGAACATGGCTTAACCCCCGCACAAATTTTGAATAGCTTTGCACGAGCACTCCCTGAACCCCTTCGCTCTCAACTGTATCCCCGAACAAAGGAAGAAGGAATGACTTACGAGAAGTTCAGCAAGATCGCATTGGATCATGCTGGCTTCTTGATTGAGGCTAACTACTGCCACTATTGGAAAGATCTGCAAGCGGGATGAAAGTGGCAAAATCGTATTATCTCAGGGTCAATACCTGGGAAGGACAGCCTCCTCCTAACCTTTGAGGGAGGAGGCATGGAAACCATCCCTTGGGACCAAGTGGATTATGGTCTCGAGGAATTCAACGAACCGGTAGCTCAGGAGGGGAGCTACGCGGCCGTTGCAGCCCGCGGGGGAGGGCGACAAGGTAGAGGGCGCGGCCGAGGAAGAGGAGGTCGTGACCATGGTGGAAGAGGCCCAGGCACCCAGAGGGGAGGTGGCGAAGGTAGCCACTACGTGGGAGGAAGGGAAACGGTCCCTCGCAAGGTGGCCGTGGTACTTGTTCCACCTGGGGTAGAGGAAGAGGCGCATGGTTTGGGAAATGGGATAAACCTTACCCGCCTCATCCCGGTCTTCCCGAAGACCAACCTTGGAAGAAACTGGGAATAACAAAAAAAGTTTGGCAAGAAAGAAAAGCTACCGATCAATGCCTTAAATGTGGGGACCCCGACCACATTGTCCCCTATTGCCCCGACTATAGGGGAGCAAAAGGGAACAACTAGTAGAGGGTCCAGTTGCCTCTACCGGGGCTTCGAGTGTTGAAAAACCAGAATCCTCCCACTCGAAGGCCTCAATGGCAGAGACTGAAGAGGAAGTAGTCAGTCCCAATCTAGTGCACTGCCCAGAGGTGGCAAGCGTATGCATCTCTCTAGATGGATCCCTCACTGGCATAGGTGATGAGTTGGCCGCTCGTCGCCAAGCCTGGACTGAGATGAAGAAAAAGAAAGGGCAGTTAATCCTTGCAGATCTTGAAATAAATAAAGTAAGAGTAGGTGGAATGATAGACAGTGGGTGTACACACAGCTTTATTAGTAAGAAAGGTTTGCAAAAACTGCGTCTTGGGCTAAAGGTTAAGAAATTGAATGCGCCCATAGTAAGTAAATTGGCTAATAGCAGTGAGATCGTGATGGATCGATACGTCGAGGGGGTATGGGCATACTTTCGGCTCGAGGCAGAGGGGAACGTGGAACGTGTTCTCCACGCTCTGACCTTCTTGGTGGAAGATAGCTTGCCCTTTGATGTATTGTTAGGCACAGATTGGGGTGAGGCTGCCGATGCAGACTTGAAGTTGAGAGACCATGAGTGTTGGCTCCCTAGCCCACAAGGAGGCAAAAAGAAAATTCGTCTGTATCATCAGTCAGGAAAGGAAAGCATCCTAGCCCATTGTTGTATGAGTGCCCCAGCGTTCACTCGCCATGTAAAGAAGCATAACTTGAATGATCAAGTCTTTGTTGCATATGTGCGCCCAGTAAAAAAGGGTGAAAGTAAGGAAGAAGTCAAGTCTCAAGAAATTGAAAGAATCCTGAAAGAGTTCGCAGATGTGGCAGAAGCCCTAGGCAGTGTAGTGGAAAGACCTATTAAGCATCGCATGGACATAATTCCAGGGAGTTCACCTCCTAAGGGGGCTATTTATCGTATGTCACCTCAAGAATCGGATGAACTGCGAACCTAGCTTGATGAAATGTTGGAAAAGGGATGGATAAGACCAAGTTCCTCGCCCTATGGTGCGCCTGTGCTTTTCATACCTAAGAAAGATGGCGCCGTTCGCATGTGCATAGATTATAGGAGATTGAATGATATAACAGTGAAAAATGCTGAGCCGTTGCCGCGAATAGATGATTTCTTGGATCGTGTACAGGGATGCAAGTTGTTTACAAAGATTGATCTGAAATCCGGATACCATCAGATTGAGGTAGAACCGGAAGACCAGTATAAGACTGCCTTTCGGACAAGGTATGGGCACTATGAGTTCATAGTTATGCCCTTTGGTCTAACGAATGCCCCTGCAACCTTCCAAAGAATGATGAATGAACTCTTTCGTGAGTGGCTTGATAAATTTGTCGTAATATATTTGGATGATATTTTGATTTTCAGCAAAGATGAGAAAGAACACGCTGAGCACCTTCGACTTGTGCTAAATAAATTGCGTGAAGCAAATCTCAAGTTAAACCCAAAGAAGTGTGAATGGGCCAAGCGCCAGGTCTTGTATTTGGGTCATGTAATTGATGGAGATGGAGTCAAACCGGAGGATGCAAAGATTGCAGCCATCAGAGATTGGCCGAGCCCCCGCACCTTGACTGAGTTGCGGTCGTTTCTTGGGTTAGCCAACTATTATCGGAAGTTCGTTAAACACTGCATGATGATAGTTGCGCCTCTTCGCAGATTGCTCAAGACAGAAACAATCTGGAAGCGTCTGAATCAATGCTTGATAAATTATCCGGTTTTGAAAGTTGCTGATCCGTCATTACCCTTCGTTGTGACTACTGACGCTCGTCAATATGGCATAGGTGCGGTACTCCAGCAAGATGATGGGCATGGGTACAGACCTGTGGAGTTTATGTCTTGTCGTTTACCTAATGAGAAGGTCGCCGCTTCCACCTATGAAAGAGAGTTATACGCTCTTCGAGAAGATTTGAATCATTGGTGACACTATCTTCTAGGAAGGCATTTCAAAGTATACTCAGACCATGAAACACTTCGCTGGCTCAAAACGCAGGCCCGGATGACACCTAAGTTGACTAGGTGGGCCGCTGAACTAGATCTCTACGATTTTGAGCTAAAGCCAGTTAAAGGGAAGTACAATGTCATTGCAGAAGCGTTAAGTCGTAGGTCTGACTTTTTCAGTGCCATTGTAACGTACTTAGATGTTGGTGTCGATGTCCAAGAAAGAATTAGGAATACATATCCCACTGATCCTGTTTATGGCGCAATAATTAAGCCTGTGCAAGAAGCACCAGCAGAGTTTCCTAATTACAAGGTTACTCAGGGCCTATTGTTTGAAAGGACTGATGTACATGATAGGCTATGCATACCAAATGTGGAAGAGATCAAGAGTGTGATCTTAGGGGAATGCCACGATACCGAAGGCCATTTCGGGTGGAAGAAGACCTATGTGAATCCTTTGCTTATGTGCAAGGTTGCTAAGTGTGCCAACGAAATAAGAGCACTACGCAATCTCCCCTTGGTTTGCTTAAGCCTTTACCTATCCCGACAGGACCCGGAGACTCTGTGTCTATAGACTTTATGGACACTAAAGTGAGAAACAGGAATGGGAAAACGCAAGTGATGGTAATCGTCGATAGATTTACTAAGTATGCTGTCTTTGTAGCTTTACCGTCGGAAGCAAAGACTGACTTGGTAATTCGAGAGTTCTTTAACCACTGGGTGAAAGACTTTGGATATCCCTTGACTATTGTAAGTGACAGAGATACAAGGTTCACGAGTGAACAGTGGCAGCAACTAATGAATGTCTATGGCTCTAAGTTGACTAAGTCATCAGGTAGGCATCCTGAGACTAACGGCTAGACTGTGCAAATGAGCAAAATCTTGCAACAGACATTGCGCATGTATATTCGTCCCGACCAAATCGACTGGGATGAACATTTGCGTAAGGTTGCTAGTGCCTATAATAACTCTGTACATCTGTCTACATGTAAGGCTCCTATGGAGTTACATTTGGGATGGCGACCACGTAGACCGATTGATCGTCTAAACCCAGATCAGGTGCATAAGCTTCCACCACGGACAAGTGAGTTCGCAATTCAATATCAGAAAGACATTCAAAAGGTAAAAGAGAATATACTCAAACAAAACATCAAATGATTGAACAGGCGAATAAGCACCGACGACCCTCTCAATTTGTTGTAGGAGATTTGGTTTGGGTGAAGTCTAAGGAGTTTGCTCCTGAGGAGAACATTTCTCAAAAACTTCTACCCGCCTACCGAGGACCTTGGCAGGTTTTTGATGTGATTGGAGACGTGGATGGTCCTTCCTATGTTATTGAGATTCCTTTGCATCTACATACTTATCTAGTGTTCCACGCATCAAAGCTCTTACCTTGTGTAACAAATGAGCTATTTCCAAGTCGCAGATCCGCAATACCTCCAAGTATGGATGAAAAGTATGACGTGGATAAGATTGTTGCAGAAAGATCCTTTCACACTGGTCGTAGAGGCAGACCACAACGTCAGTATAAGGTCAGATTTGCATACCAGGATCCCAGTGAAGATCGCTGGTTTACAAGAGAAGAGTTATGGGATTTTGCGCCTCATATTGTGTCTGCTATGAAAGAGCAAAGAAAGGAATCAATATTATTCATCGATGATTGATTTCTCAGAGGACCTCGAAATTAGGTCGGCGAGAGTAAAAGGGTCTTTACCCGATTCAGACCTTGTAAAAGTAAAGTAGACCAGGCCGCTGGTCAGGCACACACACTTGTTTGTATGCAGGTACCCAGACAGCATCAGGTTCAAGGGAGAAGTCTGCAACTGTACAATCCGGGTCCTCAGCTGTGAGTCAATCTGAACAACTGTGGGGAAAGCACCTGAGGCCAGACAACCTTGCCAATTGCTACTCAAGGCTGGCCTCAAGTGAGTCAAGCATTCAGTCTTGCTATGCTGCTCGAGTGCTGGCTTGACTTCAACGACGCTGGCAAAGTGCTGGCTCGACGCTGGTTGTATGCTAGCATTACAGATGACAACAGGGATTGTGGCCATACGCTGGCGCATTCTGTATTCAGCGCCAGGCATGCTGATGGGGCGGTGCCTCTTGTCTACATTGCATGCTGATGTAGTGCTGCCTCTGGTTTACATTGCATGCTGATGTGGCGCTGTGTTACATGCACAGATATGCAATGTACGTAATAAACCGAGAATCTGCAATGTGATGACAAGGGCTCAATAGACAATGCGGTACGAGTAGAATCTCGACAAGCACTGTACGTTCTCATTCATACATAAAGATGCTGAAGAGCGCAGGGAAGGCTTTGATATAAAGACTGACCTGACAGGACTGACCTCATTCACGTAGTTCAGAGTAACGAAGCAGAACGCTAGCGTACTACTAACTAGCCCAATCAATGTTTGAACTCAGACTAAACATGCATTGTATCCATCACCAAGTGTGAAGGAGCTTGGCGCTACACACAGGAAGAAAGCGCCAGGTCCAGACATACACAGGATCAAACGAAAGGAGGGAGGAAGATGGGAATGTCGTTAACACCAAGTCTTGGTCACCAATCCCAAATAGTCCCTCGCTGCCATGTCTGAACCCCTGAATGTCGAGTCTGGATCAAATGTCACCAAGCTCTGTATGTCTTCTCTCATAGTCTGCAGATGCAGTGAAGTCAGAAGTGAGAAGGAGAGAAGAGATGGTGGACTGAGAAGAGGAAGAAGAAGAAGAACTCTCTCTCTCTCTCTCTCTGTTACGAACAAGATACTAACCTGTGATGTTGGCATTGTGCTGCAGGTACCTCGAAGACGAAGCTGGAGCAATGGCGCTGTAGGTAGGCACCTCTGGCCTCCGCCCAAGCTCTCTCTCTCTCTCTCTAGTACTACCTAGCTATGGCGCCCAGCGCTGGAGACTACAGCTACCTACTGCGCCCAGCGCTGAAGACTACTAGCTAACGCTACAACTACTACAACGCAGCGCTCCCTCCAGAGTGTTGCACCCGAATCCTGAAGATTACAATTGACCGACTGCCTACCTCGGAAGTGCCTGGGAAGTCCTATGTACTAACTCGGCCTGCCTCCTGACTACTGGAGGCCAGTCAGGCCGAGGAGGCAGCTCTTGCCAATGCCGAAGTGTGCCAGGGGTTGGCGTGCAGCAACCTGCTTGAGGCTGGCGTGGGAAACAGACTAATAATAGTCTGTTTCCGAAACCCTGGTTTGGTGCCTGAGTTTCAGGGCCGGTCGTTCTGATGAAAGACCGAAAATGGCCCTTCGTTTCAGGCTAAAAAGGCTGTTGCCATTTTTCGTCTGAAACAACCAGGGATAGGCCCTGAACTTCAGGCTTTTGGCCTGAACCGACAGGGGGCCTATAGTTCAGGCTTTCGGCCTGAAGTTTAGGCTTTTAGCCTGAACGGACGCAGGCCTGCAAAATGGCCCGTGTGTGCACGCGCTGCATGTAACCCCCCCCCCCTCCTTATGAAGTCAAGCCTTGGGGAGGGCGAAGCCGTCGATCTGAAGGTGGAACCTGGAACGGGCGCGGCGTGGAGCCGAAGAAACTGGCTTGCCTTGCATCTTGCGTTCGTAGCGTGCGAGAACGTGTGGAGCTGTCGCTTGCAGTTCCACACGGGTTAACCAACGGTCAACTCGATGTGTGCAGTAGGCAAAATGCACCAAATACTCAGTTGGCTTGGTGCCAAAGCGTCGCTGGGAGATGATGTCGCCGACCTCCTGAAAACCATCCATAGAAGGTGGGTCTTGCGTACGTCTCCCGGGAAAGTCGTCATGATCCGCTAGCGTGTAGAGAGCCAGTTTGGAGCAATGAAAGACTGGGTAGACAGGCAAGTGGCTAGGCACGTCAATCGTGAAGGATGGTCCTTCGGGTGCGTCCCCAGCGGGCTCTATGATCAGCCAAGGCCCCATCCATTTCGGGAAGAGCTGCGAGAGACGTCTTGTTCAAGGCTGAATTCCGCTGCTGAAACCCAGACGAGGTCCCCGACGCGGAATGGACAAGGAAGACGCTCGCGATTTGCCTGTTGGCTCATGCGCTGCTGCGTCTTAGCCATCTGGTCGCGTGCCTTGACAAGAAGCTCTTGCATCCGACGCAAGAAAAGAAGATGGTCGTCGCTCTCGGCCGTGCGTGGAGTAATCGTGTCCAACGGTGACGTGACCGGCGAGCCGTGATCGAACTCGAAGGGCGATATCCCAATAGCCGGGTGGATAGAAGAGTTGTAGGCCAACTCAACGTCCGGCAGTCGCTCAACCCAGTCTTTCTGGTCGGGGGGGATGACAGTGCGAAGGAGAACCTGTGCGGTCTGATGCGCCCTCTCCGTCTGGCCATCGGTCTGAGGGTGGCGAGCTGAACAAGGCTTGAGAGATGAGCCCCATAGCTTGATGAGCGCCAACCAAAAACCGAACATGAACGGAGTGTCGCGGTCGCAGACGATCTCCTTGGGGTAACCCTTGGTGCGAATCCAACCGGCGTACAGAGCCTCGGCCAACTCCGGTGCCTTGGCATGATAGCGACAAGGCAAAAACATGGCGAACTTGGTGAGTCGGTCGACCACCGTGAGAATCCCATCCACTCCAGTCTTGTGCTTGGGGAACGGGCCGGTGATGTCCGTGGCAATCGCTTCCCTTCGCCTCAATGGGATTGGGAATGATCGTAACTCGCTATACGGACGATGGTTGCGGGATTTGCAGCGTCTGCAAACCTCGCATGACTCGCATAGCGCGTGACATCGCCGAGAAGGTCGGGCCACCAAAATCGCTGGCGAAGTCGGCCAATCATGCGATTGACTCCAAAATGTCCGGTAGCGGGAGCGTCGTGGAACTCGCCAAGAAGCCGTGTACGCAAGTGAGGATCACTCGGTACGCAAAGAAGGTCCTTCCCCCCCGTGTAGACAAGCAAGTACCTCTCTTGGATCCGATAGTGAGAAGGAGTCGGATTAGGAGAGGAGCAATTAGCGTACTTGTCGCGAAACTCGGGGTCGGCTTGGTAGCCGCGGATATAGCTGTTCCGCAGGTCATCGTCAATCTCAAAAGTCGAGTAGACCGCGGTACAATGATCCGGACGCCTTGAAAGAGCATCCGCAAAACGGTTCGACTTCCCGGGAATGTGATCGGGGAAGAAGTCGAACTGGTCGATGAAAGTCATCCATCGAGCGATGGTGTTGTTGACGGTGTCTTGGGTCTTCTAGAAGACCGACTGATTGTTCTCCGTTACCCATCGAAACTGGCTTCGACCAAGGAGGAAGTGCCGCCACCGCTTGAGCGCGTGGACGAAGGCGAGGAGCTCCTTGCGTGCATTGTCAATGGAATGCACGAGAGGCACTTTCTTGCTAAAGTATTCGACCGGGTGCCAGTCCACACCATCATGTTGCTCTAGGACTGCACCAATGCCATAGCCTGACGCATCCGTAGTGACACGTGTAGGTGCGAGCGGGTCGTATATCCGCAAGACCTCCGCCGACAATAGCGCAGCTTTGAGAGCGAAGAATGATCCTCGCGCCTCCTCTCCGAAGTCAAACGGCCGATCCTCGCACTGAAGCTTGTTCAAGTGGGCCGTGATCTTGGAGTAGCCTTTGATGAAGCGCTGATAGTAGCCGGTAAGACCGAGGAACRRGCGGACATCCGTGACGTTCCGAGGCTCCGGCCACTCTTGGACGGCCTGAATCTTGTCCGATAGCGGACTGATGCCCTCYGGTGTGACAAAATGGCCCAAGTATTCCARCTSTTGCCGGACAAATTCGCACTTGTCACGGTTGGCCTTGTACTTGGCACGGCGGAGCGTCTCCAACACTCGTCGAAGATGTCCAAGATGATCCTCCAATGTCCGGCTRTAGACGAGAATATCGTCTAAGTAGACCAGCACGAACCGGTCCAACATTGCACGGAACTCATTGGTCATCGCCGCCTGGAATGTTGTCGGGGCGTTGGTGACGCCAAAAGGCATGACCATCCACTCAAAATGCCCGTACCGCGTCTTGAACGCGGTTTTGTAGCGATCGTTCGACTGATTCGAGATTTGATGGTAACCTGATTTCAAATCCAACTCGGAGAAGTACTTTGCACAGCCCAATCGCTCAAGAAGATCGTCGATGCGAGGAAGAGGCCCCGCATTCTTGACGGTTTGCGCGTTGAGCTTGCGGTAGTCGATACACAATCGTAGATCCTTGTTCTTCTTCCTGACGAAGAGAACTGGTGCTCCATATGGGGAGCTACTCGGGCGGATCCAGCCCTTGGGCAACTGGTGCTCAATCTCCTCCTCGCTCATCTGATACATGCAACCTTTCGGCGGCACGGCACCGGCCTCAAGAATGATCTCGTGAGAGATTGGCCGACCCGGCACCACACCGGTAGGTGACTTGAAGATGTCGGCGAACTCGTCCAGCAACTGTACCACACGGGGGTCTGAAGACAAGTCCGTGGGTGAAAAGTCGGCTACCGCGACGGTCCATAAGAAACATAGGCCGATCTCCTCGGTCTGCTCGTAAGCGCAAGTTGCCTGGAATGATTTGGCCGTCACCACTTGGCACCGTATCGAAGAGTGCGGTAGAGGAATCGTTTACGCCACTTCCGCACCGAAGGCGTCGCGAACGCTAAGGGTCCGCCAATGGAAGTTGACAGTGTGATCCGCACTTGCAAGCCAAGGCATTCCCATAATGATGTCGAAGTCCGTGTCGAGAATATCGAATGTCACCGGTTCGCATGCATGAGGTGCGAAGTAGACCGATACGGCCTCAATGTAACGGTCGAGCAGTTGCTGCGTCTTTCCATCCGCCAACTTGATCTCCGTCGGGTTTGCCTTCCTCCGAACTTGTGCGCCAAGGCCAGCCCTTTGCATAAAAGATTGGCTCATGAAGTTGCGAGTCGCGCCACTATCCAGCAAAGCGCTGCAGGACGCTTGCCCAACATGGATGCGGACATACATGAGCGGTGCATTGTTGTTATCGTACCACTGCGTGCAAAACTCGCGGACCACCCTGGTAGTATATGCCAGGATGTCCCCCACCGCGACTTCGTCATCCGTCGGCGAAGTTGGTGGTGCATAGAAGTAAGGTAACTGTGAAGATGAGCGCTAAGTGTTGCGCATTATGGTCCCGGCAAACAGCCTGTGTTCGGGAGAGGAAGCCATGCAAAGTCCTCAGACGTGAGCGGGTCCAATGCCTCTATATTGAACTCGCGCGCCGAATCCCGTGACGAACCACTTGAAGACGATATGTCGCTGTTGCCGGACGGAGAAGAAACCGCACACACTCCTTGCCCTTGAGCTTGAGAACCCAACTATGGAACGAGCCGGGCAGCATAGTCCTAAAAAAAAAGTAGAAGCGGAGGACTGTCGACTTCCGCGTGCGCCTCGGAAAGAAGGCTGGTTACTCGCGAAGAAACCAGTTCCGAAGGCGTCGAGAGTGTCGTCGCGTCACTCTCGGCGGTGCTCAGTTTCCCTGTCTGCCCTTGCCTTTCAATGGGCAAACATGTGTCTGATGAAGATCGTTGTTGCACCAAAGGCAATAGTGGAATCCCTCGCGCGCCTTGTATGCAGACTCGGAGATGCCATACGGGGTCCATGGGCCTGTCTGAGCTGCTGCACCGGGCCCGGGGCTAGAAACGGTGTGTGTCTTCGTCTTGCCTCGTCCTCGGCCTCTGCCGGCGAGGCCACCTTCCCGGGCGGCTGCGAATCTGTCCCCTTCACTGGCAGACACAGCCTCGCTGGTTTGGTCTAACGGCGCTGCCGCTGCGACCACGGCCACTCTTGGCCGATGCTGGTCCCTGCTCGGGCCTGACGCAGATGAACGGAGGTTCTTGGCCTCCTTGTTCATGACGATGATCTGCGCAGCCTTGTCAAATAATTCCGTCGTCGTCATCAAGGTGTCCTCGACGTGCGCCTTGGCATTGCTCAATGTCGGACATGACCTTGAGATGAAGTAATAGCGGATGGCCTTGAAGCCCATCTGGATGTCTGGGACTGACGTCAAGCGTTGGTACTCGGCGATCCAGTCCGTACTCGGCAGCGTGCCTTGCTCGAAGACCATAAGCTTGTCCATGGCTTTGATCTCTGGTGGCTCCACCTGGAACCGCTTGTGCCACGCCGCCTTCAGATCATCCCAGGTGATCTTGGTGTGCAAGTCGTTCGCTACCACTCCGTACTTGGACAACAGGTTGTCCAACCAAGCCTGACACGCGCCCCCTGAGCGAGAGTACAAGCAGGTGTGATGCTTGTGTTCCTTGACGTTGTGGAGCTGCAGCGTGAGCTCGAACTTGCGAAACCATGGAATTGGATCTGTCTTGATTGAGTCGCAGAAGATCTCCTGCCCATCGAACTTAGGAGCTGTCTCGCGCGGCTCCGGACTCGAGGTGGTGGCGGTAGTGCAGATCCGTTGTTGCAACTGTTGCGGCGCGGTCTGCTGTAACTGTGCGTCGTCCTGGAGGGAGCCCACGTGCATCTCCAATGCGGTGAGGCGGTCGGCAGTATTGGAAGAGCCTGCGTCAGCGTTTGAACTCAGACTAAACAATGCATTGTATCCATCACCAAGTGTGAAGGAGCCTGGCACTACACACAGGAAGAAAGCGCCAGGTCCAGACATACACAGACGAAGAGATAAGGATCAGACGAAAGGAGGGAGAAAGATGGAAATGTCATTAACACCAAGTCTTGGTCACCAATCGCAAATAGTCCCTCATTGCCATATCTGAACCCCTGAATGTCGAGTCTGGATCAAATGTCACCAAGCTCTGTATCTCTTCGCTTATAGTCTGCAGATGCAGTGAAGTCAGAAGTGAGAAGGAGAGAAGAGATGGTGGACTGAGAAGAGGAAGAAGAAGAAGAACTCTCTCTCTCTCTCT
>BFEA01000497.1:126428-173926 GCA_003427395.1 Chara braunii | reverse complement strand
TACTAACCTGTGAAGATGGCGCTGTGCTGCAGGTACCTCGACGACGAGCTGGAGCTATGGCGCTGCAGGTAAGTGTCCCTGGCCTCCGCCCAATCTCTATCTCTTTCCAGTGCTTCTCTAGCTCCTAGTAGCGCCCAGCGCTGAAGACTACTGCTAACGCTACCACTACTACTACAGCGCTCCTCCAGAGTGCTCCTGCCGAATCCTGAAGACTACCTCCTGCCTCCTGAACTGCACGTGAAGCCCCTGGGAAGTCCCTATGATCTACCTGCAGTCTGCAGAGCGGGCCAGTCTTATATAGTGTTGGCCCGTCAAGGAGGCCGCATTTGCCAATGCCACAACGTGCCAGACCCTGCCTGGCGTTGAAGTTCAAACAAAGATTGTCTTGAAAACAGGCCCAAAACGGCATGTGCTAAAACCCTGGTCTGGTGCCTAAGTTTCAGGGCAGGTCGATCTTATGAGGGCCTGAAAATGGCCCTCCGTTTCAGGCTGAAAAGACTCAGGGCCTGGAGGGCCTTTTTTAGGCTGAAGCGACACAGGTGCAAGGAACATGAATATGGACGAAGCACAGAAATCCAGAATGCAAAATCGCACTGAAGTCCAAGTAGTCGAAGTCAAAGCAGATAGCACATGGAACCAAGTATCCATCCAATTGAGAATGATACAGAAGAATCGTGAGTCAATGTCCATGCCCAACAGGGCAACACCAACAGCATAACCCAAATGTAGCTCTCTCTTATGAATGGCGCCAGGCGCCCTATCTACTCTACAGACTAAGCCTACAACTACAGCTATGAAAGCAACCAGACAACTTGACTACCAGCGAGTGATGATTTCAACACCAATGCCGACCTCCACCTCCTCCAGGTACGTGTCCTCTTCCCCACACTCTCCCTTGTTACCCACACAGCGCCCTTCACCTCCGAAGTACCACCTTCGCCCTCACCTCCTCTGCACCCTCATGCGGCCCGGCTATGGCCGCCAGTGTCCTGCATGCAGGCAGCGCCCTACCGCCTAGCGCTGGCCTGCTTGCTCTTAGCGCAGCAATCATGCATCCGCTCAGCGTGCCCGCAAGTGTCAGAATTGGCCAAGATCCCTGCTGCCTCGCCCTGCTTGCCTATATGCCAATGCAGCGTGTGGGCGGCCTCCCTTCAGCCTGTGACCGGGGCCCAGAGGCTGAAGCCAACTCGATACAGTTGGGCCCGGGGCAATGCAGTTGGGCCTCTTTCATCAAGGCCTGCGGCCAGATTCAGACAGTGGGCCGATTTCCCTTTGGCATTTTCGGCCTCTCTACCCAGCGTGCATTGTCGACCTCACGTTCGAGTGCCCAAGGCCTAACTAACTCAGAGGCCCTGGGCATTTCAGCATTTGCTGAAATCCGAGACTCGGTGCACTCCAACCAACTGGCGTGCTGCAACTGTATAGACCCCACTTCGTGAAATGTTGGCATAGAGGGCTCTTGTTGATTGCTGGCCCGCCTTCACTTAGGGCGGGCAATAGGCTTGCTGGGGCCTTAGCCCAGAACATGTACATCATGGCAAGGCCCCTACTTGAGGGCTCAATCCTCACACAGGGCCTGTAGGCCCTTGTTTTCAGGTTTTCAGACTGAAACGACACAGGGCCTATAGGCCCTTGTTTTCAGGCTTTCAGGCTGAAACGACACAGGGCCTTAAAATGGCCCTCGTTTGCAGGCGCAGCATGTAACAGCTGTCAGGTGCTGACGTGGCACCCAGGTGAGTGGGAGGTGCCGCATGTGCATGCAATCAGACTCGCTTTCTTTTCCACTTCGCATACATGCAAACAGATGGCGATTCACACTGGCGCTTCGTGCCCACTCAAAGCTCAGAGATATGGAAAATGAAAACACAGTTAAGATGCCAACTCGCTTCAACAACTATGGTGCATCGGCGCCTGCACACCAACTTTCGTCACTGTGTCCTATACCACCGTTCGCACATACTCAACTCTGGATCACCCTGAATACCACCACACACACACACACTAATTCTATCTTCCTTCTACAGAGGTTATGGACGCTCTTCGTAAGCCCACTTAGTCTTCGGGCATCCTGCAGACCATCTTCGCACAAGACGCTGTAGCAGCTCTTCCGCATGGCTTACGCAGCGAATGAATGAATTGTTGGGCGCTGCTCTTGATGTATACTTCTGTTTGTCGCTGGTCTGCCCCTTTCCACCAGGCCCTGGATGTGCACAGTCCAACACGGTACTTGCTTGACTGGACTCGATACGACTGGGACTGGTAACCCTGACTGCATGAGGTTGCACTGCTGACCCAACGCATTTGAACCTGCGACTCCCCTACAGACCTCTAGCCTAGCAGTTCCGACCTCTACACAGCTATGACCCCTACTTGACAGACCTACAGATCGARCCCCTACATCTACACCGACCTACGACAGACAAACAACCAACTACCAAAACACAGGTCATGGGTTCAAACACTCGGGGGTCAACTCGATACTGTACATGGGTAAGGTGAGGTCTGGGGATCGAACTCTAGGGGCCGCATCTGTGACTGCAAAAAGGTGAAAAACGTTTCACTCCCGCCGGCCTAAATTCGAGGTCCTCCGAGAATACGTCAGTCTAAGGCAGGACCTTTACCTTTCTTGTCTCTTTCGTAAGCTCTGACTATGTCGGGAGCTGTCTCTAGAAGTTCTGTTCGCGTGAACCAGCAGTCGTCTTCTGGCTCTTGAAAGGAAAATCTGACTTTGTACTGTTTCTGTGGACAACCTTTACCTCCTGTCCTGAGGATGTCCTCACCTACTATACCATCAATGTCGTATCTTCCATCCATATCCGGAGGAATCATGGATCGCCATGATGGAAACTGTCGACTTGTGACGCAAGGCAACAACTTTGACACATGGAACACTGGGTAGGTGTGGAGGTGTGCTGGAATCTCAATAGTATAGGATGGTCCATCCTCTTCGCCCTTGACCTCTAAGACTGGCCACTGTCCTTTATACGCAGACAACAACTTCTGTGAGATGTTCTCCTCAGTAGCAAACTCTTTTGACTTGACCCAGACTAAGTCGCCTACTTGAAACTATGAGGGGCAACGGTGCTTATTAGCTTGCTCTATCATTCTGTGATGGGATTTCCTGAGGTTATCAACAACGGTAGCTCTCTCTTTCTCGTGCTGTATCGCAAACTCTCGGGTACCGGCCGGTAACCTCTGAATCTGATCCCGATTAAGTCCTTCAAATGGTCTGCGCGGTCTAAAGGACTTATGCAGTTCGTTGGGAGTGCGACATGTGGCTAAGTGCACGCTGTTATTGTATGCACTAGCTACCTTTGGAAGCATCTCATCCCAGTTGATCTGGTCGGGCCTAATGTACATTCTAAGAACTTGCTGCAGCCTGCAGGAGCTTGTTCATCTGTCCAATCTGACCGTTATTCTTAGGATGACGGCCAGACGACGTCAACAACTTGGAACCATAGACTCTCATTAGTCCCTGCCAGTTCTGACTAGTGAACCTGGTATCTTTGTCACTAACTATTGACAGGGGTATACCATGTTCACTGACCCAATGGTCAAAGAACTCTTGAACTACTAAATTTGTCCGTGCCTCTGCAGGCAAGGGAATAAAAGTTGCATACTTGCTAAATCTATCTACTATAACCATGACTTGACTTTTGCCATACCTACTCTTGACCCCAGTATCCATAAAGTCACTGGACACAACATCTTCGGGTTTGTCAGGAATAGGCAAGGGTCTGAGAAGGCCAAGAGGGGCCCGCGTAGTAGTCTTGTTTCTCTGACAGACTTTACGACTGCGTACATACTCTATGCAGTCGGCCTTCATTCCGGGCCAGATATACGCTCGCATGAGGTCGGCTAGTGTCTTTTGCCAACTGAAGTGTCCCTCTGTGTCGTGGCATTCCCCTAAGATCAAACTACGGATCTCCTCATTGTCAGGAACGCGCAGACGGTCAACTACATTAGTTTTCTCAAACAGTAATCCATCAGTAGTGTGGTAGTCTGGTTCAGACTCTGGGGCCTCCCTAACTCTCTTGAGGAGGTCACTATAGATAGGGTCATTTGCATATATACTTCTCGAACTTTCTGTTGCAGGTCTCTCCCTATATCCAAATAGTGAACTATTGCCCCAAAGTAATCAACTCTCCTACTTAGAGCGTCCGCAACTACATTGTACTTCCCTTTGACTGGCTTAAGTTCAAAATCATACTGATCTAACTCTGCGGCCCACCTAGTAAACTTAGGTGTCATCTTGGCCTGTGTCTTCAACCACCTTAGTGTCTCGTGGTCTAAATAGACTTTGAAGTGCCTCCCAAGCAAGTAATGCTTCCAGTGCTCTAATGCTTGCCTGAGAGCGTAGAGTTCCCTCTCACAGATAGATGTCGCTACCTTCTCTGAAGGCATCCTGACAGACATGAACTCTACGGGCCTATATCCATTGCCATCGTCTTGTTGTAAAACAACACCTATGCCATACTGACTCGCGTCAGTGGTAACAACGAGAGGCAGGGATGGATCGGCTACCTTAAGCACTGGATACTCTATCAAAGCCCATTTCAACTTCCTCAGGGCTGATGTACAGTCCTTGTCCCTTTTTCACATTGCTTTTTTCTTTAGCAACCTGCGAAGGGTTGCGGCGATGGTGGAGAAGTTCCTAACGAACTTCCTTTAGTAGTTAGCTAGGACTAAGAACGACCGCAACTCTGTCTACGTGCGGGCCATTGGCCAATCTCTGATCGCCGCAATCTTGCTATCTTCGGGTTTTATGCCGTCTCCGTCTAATACATGGCCAACGTACAAAACTTGTGTCTTGGCCCATTCGCACTTCTTTGCATTGTTCTTGAAGTTAGCTTCTTTAAGCTTCTGCAAGACCTGCCTCAGATGGCCCTCATGCTTTTGGAGGGTCTTGCTAAAAACTAGAATGTCATCTAAGTACACTATCACGAATCTATCTAACCACGACCAAAACAAATCATTCATACAGTGCTGGAATGTTGTTGGCGCATTGGTTAGTCCAAAGGGCATGACTATAAACTCGTAGTGCCCATATCGCGTCCGAAACGCCGTCTTATACTGGTCATCAGGGTGGACTTCTATATGATGATAACCAGATTTCAAATTTATCTTTGAAAAATACTTGCAACCCTGCACCCGATCCAACAGATCATCTATACGTGGCAGTGGTTCTGCATTCTTTACTGTGACGATGTTGAGACCTCTATAATATATGCACATCCTGAGTTATCCCTCCTTCTTGGGGACAAAAAGAACAGGTGCTCCAGAAGGAGATGAACTGGGCCTAATCCAACCCCTTTCGAGGGGCTCGTCTAGCTGCTTACACAACTCCTCTAACTCCCTCGGGGACATTCTATATACAACAACCTTAGGAGTCCTACTCCCAGGCTCTATCTCTATGCGATGCTGGGTTGGTCGCGACACTACTCCTGTAGGCGGCTTAACAAGTCTGTATACTCGTCCAGCACTTTGGCAATAGCAGGGTCTATGGGTCTCTCTTCCTTGGGCTCAGTGACCGGCCTTACGTAGGCTACAAAAACCTGCTCTTCTAACTGCTCCTTCACTAAACGCGCAAACGCGGGAGCACTGAGACAGCAATGTGCCAGAGTGTTTTCTACTCCCGACATATGAAACAGGCGAGCAATCTTAACTTCACATGTGGGACTAGGGAGACTACACTCGTGCTCTCTCAAATGGAGTGTGGCCCTTGCTACCTCTCCCCAGTCCATTCCTAGGACCATATCAAAAGGAAGGCTATCCTCTACGAGGAGAGTCAGGGAATGGATAACTTTTTCCACCTTCCCATCTTTCTCCAGGCGAAAGTACGCCTGGACTCCCTCAACGTAATCCTCGACTTGCATAGTGCGATTGTCTGCGAGGATAATGACCATAGGGTCTTCTAACTTTTGGACCTTCAAATTCAGCTTTAACTTCTTGCAGCGCTTTTCTACTAATATAGTTCCGGGTGGCCCCACTGTCTATAAGGGGCCCTACTCTACCTCTAAAAATCTCTACATCTACTAACACTAATTGTCCTTTCGCATCTTTCTTCATTTTGGCCCAAGCACGGATCCTCTCCTTCAACTCTTCAGCCACACATGTGAGGGAAGTACCTAGAGAGACTCTAACACAGGCAATCTCAGGACAACTATCTAGGTATTGGCCAGCAACCTCTGTCGTAGGCTCATGTGGTTTGGGAGTTCCTCTGTGGTGCGCGCACTCTTCTCCACATGGCCTAGGGGAAAGGGCAGTTGCAACCCCTACTGGCGGTTGCCTTTTGCTGCTTGTGCAGCATAACGGGCTTCTCTATACTTTGGACAATATTTAATTATGTGGCCAGGATCACCGCAATGAATGCACTGATCCTGGTAGATATTGTATATAGATATATTGTATATATTGTATATATGTGTTATATATTCTATATTCTTTTAATGAATGTCTCTTTTTTGATACATTTTATTTTTTTTGTATGAACTGATTTATGCATATTGATTGCCACACTGACTGGTCCAAGCCCACATCTTCCCATGGCCTGCCTTGTGGCAAGTCTGGGTGCCATCCACCTCTTCTTGGAGGTGACCGATAAGATCGCGAACGATTTGGCGGGGGACCTTGACCCCTACCTCCCTCTTGGCGGTTTTCTCTGCTGCCAACCCCCTGAGCGCCCTGTCCTCGGCCCCGTTGGCCCTGGCCTCCTCCTCTTCCTTGCGGGTTCCTTGCAGTCGTGGCAGCAGCGTAGGTCCTCCCTTGACCCCCACTAAGGTCCTCTTCCTCCAGGCCCCACTCAATCTCACTATATGGGACCTCATCCATACCACCTTCATCTAAAGTGAGGATCAGATGATCCTTGACCCTAACCTGACCAGAGATGGTACAACCTTTCCACTTTCTCCCCTTGTCCAAGTCCTTATGCCAGAAAGTGGAAACTGGCATACACTAAGCCTCAAACAGCACCACCTCCCTACTCAACGTATCATACGTTGTAGGGCCAAGCCCCGGTAGACTTTCGAGCCTTGGTGGACCCCACTCCGGGTCCTATTTGGCTCGGCCCGCCGACGCTCATGCTCAGGGCGCGGGTCATTCGTCCCAGGGTCACCCCCACCTAGTGCTTTGAGATGGATGGGGGTGGGCCATCGAGCGAGAGGGCTTTGACATTGGGGATGTAGCTCAGCCCTCACGCCGGGTGGTAGTCTCGCTGGTCATTCCCCAGTGCTGATTTTTTTCTTTTTCTGATTTTTGGTTATGTTCTCAAGCAATTGCTCCTTCCAATACGCAGGCAGTTCAGGGGTTCCTTGAGAGTTTTTCTTCTCTTGTGCGCAGGCTGAGCGTCATCCTTAGGCCACGCACCATTTCCCTAAGCATTGCAATCCTACGGCGTCATCGGGGTGCGGCCATGCCATCTTCCCCCTAGCCTCTACACACCCCTTGGTCTCATACATTTCATCCATCGTTATCGGAGTAGGCCCCTTAGTCCTTTCGAGGCCTTCACATGCATACACAGGCGACTTCACAGTCCGATCAGCAACAAGCCTCATCCATTTCTTTTGTTCGCATCCCAAGCCTCAAGCACAAAGGTCTCCCTCATGGTTCGGTTTTACACTAAGGGCTCATAGCCCCTTTGTCGCCCGGTCTCTCCTGGCCCCGTCCCGCTCAAGGCATCCCAAGGCTTTACTTACCTGCGCAATCCCACACAAGGCAAAGACCGATACAATCCCACATTGGGGGTCAACACATAGCCCTTCCCTCATGCCTATCTTTTCCATTTTCTTTCGCTTCTCTTAGTTCTCCTTCCTTTGCTCAATCAGTCCATCCTCTTCTCATAGTCATGCAGTCCGGGAAATGATTGGGTCAAACTGACCTTGTGCCAAGCTTCCACTGTCCCACTTTCTCAAGGACTTTGTCTTCCCAATTTCTCTAGAGTTTTCGTTTTTCCTTCTTGGTGGCACAAGGGACCGGCAGCCCCTCCCTTGCCCTCTTTTTCCACCAAGCGAGGACAGATTCCTTTCACCGTTTGTTCCCTGGCAATGTAACAAGTGGGTGGGGAAAGGTTAAACATATGCCAAGAAGGAAGAGGAGGGGAGGGTAAGGTAAAAAGCCTTTAAAATGCAGGAGAAGAGTCGAGGTGGAATAAGGAGGACGGTGGAGGAAGGAAGGAGGGGAGGAAGAAAGAGTAGAAGGAAGGAGGGGAGAGAGGAAGAGAGGAAGAGGGGAACGAGGGGGAGAAAAAGACTTCCTATGCCTAATCAAACTTATCTCCTACTCGTCCTTCCGTCCTTCCTAAGACTTCCCGCGTTCTTGGGTGCCCCTACGCCCCTCGCCCTAAAGTGGTGGAAGGAGGTGGAGGAGGGAGAAGATGGGAGGTGGTTGGCTATGGCGGATAGGTGAAGAAGGTGGAGGAGGGAGGGGATGCGAGGTGGTTGGCCATGGAGGATGGGTGAAGGAGATGGAGGAGGGAGAGGTGTGAGGTGGTCAGATATGGTGGATGGGTGAAGGAGATGGAGGAGGGAGGAGGTGTGAGGCGGTTGGTTATGGAGGATGGGTGACGGAGATGGAGGAGGAGGAAGGTGTGGGGTGGTTGGCTATGTTGGATAGGTGAAGATGATGGAGGAGGGAGGAGGTGTGAAGTGGTTGGCTATGGTGGATCGGTGAGGGAGATGGAGGAGGGAGGAGTGCGAAGTGGTTGGCTATGGAGGATGGGTGAAGGAAATGGAGGAGGAAGGTGTGGGGCGGTTGGCTATGGTGGATGGGTGAAGGTGATGGAGGAGGAAGGAGGTGTGAAGGAGGTGGGGTGGTTGGCTATGGTGGATCGGTGAGGGAGATGGAGGAGGGAGGAGGTGCGATGTGGTTGGCTATCGAGGATGGGTGAAGGAGATGGAGGAGGAAGAAGGTGTGGGGTGGTTGGCTATGGTGGATGGGTGAAGATGATGGAGGAGGAACGAGGTGTGAAGTGGTTGGCTATGATGGATGGGTGAAGGAGATGAAGGAGGAGGAAGGTGGGAGGTGGTTGGCTATGGTGGATGGGTGAAGGAGATGGGGGAGGGAGACGGTGTGAGGTAGTTGACTATGGTGGATGGATGAAGATGATGGAGGAGGAAGGAGGTGTGAGGCGGTCGGCTATGGTGGATGGGTGGAGGAGATGGAGRAGGGAGAAGGTGTGAGGTGGTTGGCTATGGTGGATGGGTGAAGACGATGGAGGATGGAGAAGGTGTGAGGTGGTTGGCTATGGTGGTAGGATGAAGATGATGGAGGAGAAGAAGGTATGGCGTGTTTGGCTATAAGGGATGGGCGAAGATGGTGGAGGAGGAAGGAGGTGTGAGGTGGTTGGCTATAGTGAACAGGTGGAGGAGATGGTAGGAGGGAGAAGGTGTGGGGTGGTTGGCTATGGTGGATGGATGAAGGAGATGGAGGATGGAGAAGGTGTGAGGCGGTTGGCTATGGTGGACGGATGAAGATGATGGAGGAGGAAGGAGGTGTGAGGCGGTTGGCTATGGTGGATGGGTGAGGGTGATGGAGGAGGAAGGAGGTGTGGGGTGGCTAGCTATGGTGGATGGGTGAAGGAGATGGAGGAAGGAGTTGTGCGGTGGCGGGCTTTGTCTCCTAGTCTATGTGTCTAGGTTTGTCCTTTCTAAGCTATCCCTGGCCCCGGACACAAACTCCAGACCTGCAGCACTATTCTTTTTCAGCCAATATGCAGAAAAACACAGCTTTGCAGCAACCACAGTTTGCAGAAAAAAATCGCAGAATTTGCAGATTGCAGATTTCAACATTTTTGTCGTTTTTGCCGTTTTTGACCAAGGACGGAGAGCCGGAAAACACAGGTCTATGTTTCCTACCCCAAACGACCTCAGAATCACTCCAAACTTGGTGGGCCCTCTGTCTGTATCACAGGGGAGGTCCCTGCAAAGTTTGGTGTGATTCTGATATCGTTTGGTCCTACTTGCCTGTTGCGGGCGTCGTCCGAGCTTCAAGGCGAACAAATCGGGGAAGTCCGTTTTCTGATTTTTCAGACAAACGGACTCTGATGACCTGCTGGGTCTGCAGGCCACCTGTTTATGCCTAGGATATGAGGTGTGAGAAGTTTCAGGCCTCATACCCCAGGTATGACAATTCTATCATAGGCATGCTCCTGGGTCATATTGGCCCGTTCGTTGTTTTCGAAATGGCCCCGCACCGGGCGGTTGGCCACTTATTTTCCTTGCAGCAACAGCAATCTGGCTTTGCCAGACTTTAGCAGCAACAATAGCCTACAACTACCAGCAACAGCGGCAACAATGGTGGCTTAAACAGTTGACAAAACAGTCCCCCATCCATTTTTCAATTACCGCGTTCGAATAGAATACGGGGGGAGGGGTGAGAGCAAGCGGTAATTTGATTAGAGCACAGGGGGGAGTGGGATTAAACATCAGACATAAACATGGGAAGTTGGACAGTCACAGTACTCCCTTCACTATGGTGGACACGGCCGATCAGGTTATTGTTCATTCCCAAGTGAAGGATGAAGTGGCACATGGAGAAAGCGAGTAGAACTAACTTTCGGGCATACACATATACAAGGGAAAGTGACGATTTACACTAGAAAGGAAAATCAGACAATGCATGAGCTCATGACTACCAAAACACTAGGAAACGCAAGGATTGAAGTAACGCTTTGCACCCGAGTGGAGATTGAAGTGAAGCATGGGGAGAAAGTGAGCGAAACTCACATTTGGACTTACCCACACAAAGGGAAAAAGGTGCGATTTACACAAGAGCAAAAGAATGGACAATGCATGAGCTCATCATCACTAGAAAACTAGACTGAGCAAAGATTGAAGTAGCGGTTTACACCCAAGTGAAGATCGAAGTGAAACATGGAGAGAAAGTGAGAGAAACTCACACTTGGACTCACATACACAAAGAGGAAAGTTGCGATTTACACTAGAGTGAAAAAATGGACATGCATGAGCTCAACATCACTGGAACACTAGAATGAACAAGGATTGAAGTAGTGATTTACACCCAAGTGAAGATTAAAGTGAAACATGGAGAGAAGGTGAGAGAAACTCACATTTGGACTCATATACAAGACAACATTCGAGACATGTTTGCCTTCTCTCCGGTTTCTATTCCAATCACTTGTCTAATTTCTTTAACTTTTTGTCATCTTCTTTGTTCATGTTCTCTTCTTTTGGACAACTCTTCTTTCTTTCTTTTTTCTGCGGCCAGTGTTTTCTTTCAACTGCTGGATGTTTGCATCGATCGTAGCCTCGCTTACTTTTGGCTTAGTCTCACCTTTACGAGTCAATTCCATTAGTTCTTCCAGTTGTTTCAAGGCAAACTGGTCCAGTGCCTGTCGACACTGGGCAACCAGTTTGGAGACTTCGGTCCCGACTGCCACAACCTCCACAACCGTGATAGATTTCTTCATACGGTCTTCAGCCGTCTTAAAATCAAATTTATCATGGATGTGTTGTTCGAATTTTAGGCTCAGACGGTCCCTCGCCCACGGAGAGCGTGATCGGAATAGGAAACAAGAATGTGGTCACGAACCTCGTCAGAGTAGACTTTTGCAAACATTTTTAGAAGTGAGACATTTTTGGAGGACATAAACAAGAAAATTCGTCGGCCAGGTTGGTCTACCGCAAAATAAATAAAAGAGACAATAATTCAACGGTCACCAGAACCAAACACTATCTGAACAAAAAAAAATAATAACAAGGAACATAAATTTCTCTACTAATCCTGGTTGTTGTTCTATTTCTATGTAATGACGTTCTGATCTATTTCAGGTACCACGACTCAGACCAGCATGATCGTCAACACACACAAGTACACAGGCACACAACACAGCACAAGACGACAAGTAAGTCCGCCAACAAAATCACAACAATAGTTAGCGTTCTTCCCCTGCTGTTGCTTCTTCTTCGGTCCTGTGTGATCAGCACCCAATCTGACGTATGGCACCACAGCCACGTCAGTCTTTCAGCCGTGCCGCTTCAGTCATCAGAATGCAACTCTTACTTAGGCACATCCGTGCCTGCCACGTGTCACCCCTGGCATGCCAACTCAGCAACTCAAAGAGTATGCCATGTCAGCATGTCCAATCCAATCAAGGTCAGCAATGGGGTGCACGTCAGCAATGTGCATCGATGTCGTCGTCGAGTAAGTCACTTTCCTGCCTACCACGTGTATCCCCTGGTGTGCCAACACAGCCGCGCCCTAAGTCTGCCACGTCAGCACGATAGTCCGGTCAGCATCATCAATGGGATACAGGTCAGGAGCGATGCCAACGCATCGTACAATGCCACGTCAGCCAGGTAATGGAGCCCCACGTCAGACAATGCCACGTCAGCCAAGTAATGGAGTGCCACGTCAGACAATGCCACATCAGCCTGAAGCGACTCACCACAGTAGACGAGTGGTGAGTCAGTATTGCCACGTCAACACTCCTCCACAACCACTGGTCACGTCAGCAATGCATCCCGATCGCAAATGCGATCGATCGGGATCTGCGCTATCCTTCCTAGATTTTCCCTTCTCGGGATACCAATGCCACGTCAGCACCTGACGAGCACAATTCCAGTCTTATCCACGTCAGCTCCTCGGTTGTAGGCGTCACTATTTCTTCGTCGTCGTTCTGTACAGGTCATCCTCGTCAGTCACATCATCGGAAGTACAGCTCTGATACCAATTTCCAATGAACCCAGATCGTGAAGACACTTGTCAACAATGCCAGCCCAGATAGATATCAACCTGCTGATGATTGTCAATAATCATAATCGTGTCCAGATAAAATAGATGGGGAAACATACACAGACGAAAGAGAGAGAAGGGAGAATAGACTTAGAGTGGAGAAGAAAGCAATGCCCATTTCTGCTTCGGGCTCCCTCCTCAATCGCCACCTCAATAATCAATAGTCCGAACACAAATCTGAAGTTCTATCTCAATGTGCCACATGGCACGTCAACTTGTCATCATCAGCGAGCTGAAGCAATGCCGACATCGAGAGACCAGGTATGTATCTACTATCGCCCCACAATCTTGATCTCCTTCCGAGTGACAATGAGTCGGAACACCAATATCAGACACGTAGCCCCGCCACGTCAGCAAGAGTACAAGTGGCAGCAGCCACGTCAGCGGCGGCGTGTGGCAGCTGCCATGTCAGCATGCCCAGAAGACAATTGCCAGCCAGCCACCATGCCGAGCCAGCAGTGCGTCCCTGTAGTCGCTCAAGTGCCAGCGTAGAGCAAGCGTCCAGCCAGTACCGCAGCGTCAGACTAGCGTCGATGTGAAGTCAGCATTGACGCAAGACAGAATGTTTTCCCTGCCAGGTAGTGCAGGCTTATGTAGCAAGGATGCGGGGCCTGGACCCCGGTCGCTGCTTCCCTAAGCCGTCGAGATCTCAAGACAAATGGCGGCTCAGATTTGCCTGAAACCGAACTCCCTGTGGCCTTGATGCTGTCCGGGTACCTACGCACAACGAGTGAATGTATCCAACCAAGGGCCTGGGCGTGGTACCTTTGACAGTCGACTTAGACTTTTGACTTTCCTGGGCAGTGCGTGGTCACACTGCCTGGCACAGGCCGAGTTTGGCCTGCGTCGTCTGGGCTTCGTTTTGAGGGCCCGGACTGCTGCAGAACATGGGTTATTGCAGGCCCCTGTGTTCAGGCTTTCAGGCTGAAAAGACAAAAGGTCTGTAGGCCCTTGTTTTCAGGCTTTCAGGCTGAAATGACCCAAGGCCTGAAAATGGCCCTTGTTTTGCAGGCGCAGCATGTAACACCCGCCCTTGTGAAGTCAAGTCGGGTCGAGAGCGAAGCTGACGGTCTGAAGGTAAAACCTGGACACAGGTGCGACGTGGAGCCGAAGATACCGGCTTGCCTTGCAATCTTGCGTTCGAAGTGTGCAAGAACATCCGGAGCTATTGCTTGGAGTTCCACCCGGGTCAACCATCAGTCGGCTTTGTGAGTGCAGTACGCAACGTGTACCAAGTATTTGGTCGGCCTGTTGCCGTTGCGTCGCTGGGAGATGATGTCGTCGGCCAGTTGCCGTAGCGTCGCCCGGGAAAATCGTCATGTTCTGTTGGCGTGTAAAGAGCCAACTTGGAGCAATGAATGACCGGATAGATGGGCAAGCGGGCGGGCACCTGAATGGTGAAGGAAGGTCCTTCGGGTGCATCCCCAGCGGGTGCCACGATCAACCAAGACCCCATCCATTTCGGGAGGAGCTTGCGAGAGAGATCTTGTTCGAGGCTGAATTCCGCGTCGGAAACCCAAACGAGATCGCCTGTGCGGAATGGACAAGGAAGACGTTGGTGATTGGCATGTTGGCTCATGCGTTGCTACGTCTTCGTCATCTGGTCGCGTGCCTTGACAAGTAGCTCTTGCTACAGACGCAAGAAAAGAAGATGGTCGTCGTTCTTGGCCGCTCGTGGAATGATTGTGTCCAACGCAGAAGTGACCAGCGAGCCGTGCTCGAACTCGAATGGCGACATCCCGATAGCCGGGTGGATGGATGAGTTGTATGCCAACTCGACATCCGACAGTCGCTCAACCCAATCCTTTTGGTCGGGACGGATGAGAGTGGAAAGGAGAACCTGTGCGGTCTGATGCGCCCTCTCTGTTTGGCCATCGGTTTGGGGGTGGCGAGCCGAACTTGGCTTGAGAGATGAGCCCCATTGTTTGATGAGCGCCAACCAAAAATCGAACATGAACCGAGTATCGCGGTCGCAGACGATTTCCTTGGGGTAACCCTTGGTTTGAATACAAACAGCGTAAAGAACCTCGGCCAACTATGATGCCTTGGCATGATAGCGGCAAGGCAAAAACATGGTGAGTCGGTTGACCGCCGTGAGAATCCCATCCACACCGGTCTTGTGCTTGGGAAACGGCCCGGTAATGTCCATAGCAATCGCTTCCCTTCGGGGCAAGCGGACCGGTGATGGTCGCAACTCGCCGTACGGACGATGGTTGCGGCATTTGAAGCGTCAGCAAACCTCGCATGACTCGCAATAGCGTGAAACGTCGCCGAGAAGCTCGGGCCACCAAAAGCGCTCGCGAAGTCGGCCAATCATGCGCGTGATTCCAAAGTGTCTGGTGGCAGGAGCATCATGGAACTCGCAACTCTCACTTGCGTACACGGCTTCTTGGCGAGTTCCTTCCCCCGCGAGTGAGAGTCACTTGGTACGCAAAGAAGGTCCTTCCCCTGCATGTGGATAAGCAAGTACCCCTCTTGGATCCAATGGTGAGAAGGCGCCGGATTAGGAGAGGAGCAATTTGTGTGCTTGTCGCGAAACTCGGCCTCGACTTGGTAGCTGCGGACAAAGCTGTCCCGCAGGTCGTTGTCAATTTGAAGGTCGAATAGACTGCGGTACAATGATCCAGACGCCGTGAAAGAGCATCCGCAAAACATTAGACTTCCCCGAAATGTGATCGAGAAATAAGTCGAATTGGTCGATGAAAGCCATGCAACGGGCGATGGTGCTATTGACGATGTCTTAGGTCTTGTAGAAGACCAATGGATTGTTGTCCATTACCCATCGGAATTGACTTCGACCAAGTAGGAAGTGTCGCCACCGCTTGAGCGCGTGGACGAAGGCTAGGAGCTGCTTCTTACGTGCATCATCAATGGAGTGCACGATGGGCACTTTCTTGTTGAAGTACTCGACCGGGTGCCAGTACACGCCATCGTGTTATTCAAGGACGGCACCAATGCCATAGCCAGACGCATCCGTAGCGACGCGCGTTGGCAATAGCGGGTCGTACATGCGCAAGACCTCCGCAGATAACAGAGCGGCTTTGAGAGCCAAAAATGATTCCCGCGCATCCTCTCCGAAGTCAAACGGTCGATCCTCGCATTGAAGCTTGGTCAAGTGGGCCGCGATCTTCGAGCATCCCTTGATAAAACGTTGGTAGTAGCCGGCAAGGCCAAGGAACAAACGGACATCTGAGACGTTCTGCGGCTCCGGCCACTCTTGGATGGCTTGAACCTTGTCCGACAACGGACTGATGCCCTCCGCTGTGACGAAATAGCCCAAGTATTCCAACTCTTTCCGGACAAATTTGCAATTGTCGTGGTTGGCTTTGTACTTGGCGCGGCGGAGCGTCTCCAACACTCGTCGAAAGTGCTCAAGATGATCCTCCAATGTCCGACTATAGATGAGAATGTTGTCCAAGTAGACTAGCACGAACCGATCCAACATCGCACGAAAGTCGTTGGTCATTGCCGCTTGAAAAGTCGCCAGGGCACTGGTGAGGCCAAAAGAAATAACGACCCACTCAAAATGCCCGTACCGCGTCTTGAACGGGGATTTGTACCAATCTTGCGGGTGTATCAAGATTTGGTGATAGCCCGAACTCAAGTCCAACTTCGAGAAGAATTTTACATCGCCCAAACGCTCGAGAAGGTCGTCAATCCGCGGAAGAGGTCCTGGATTCTTTACGGTTTGTGCGTTGAGCTTGCGCTAGTCGATGCACAAGCAAAGATCCTTGTTCTTCTTCCGTACGAAGAGAACTGGCACACCGTATGGTGAGCTACTATGGCAGATCGAGCCCTTGTCTAACAAATCATCGAGTTGTGCGCGGAGAACCGAGAGCTCTTCCTCGCTCATGCGATAGATGCATCCTTTCGGCGGCACGGCATCGGCCTCAAGAATGATCTCGTGGCAGATCGGTCGATCCGGCACCACACCGGTAGGAGACTCGAAGATGTCAGTGAACTCGTCGAGCAGCCCCACCACTCGGGGGTCCAAAGACAAGTCTGTAGGTGAAGATTCGGTCATCACGACAGCTCGTAGAAAACATAGGCTTATCTCGTCGGTCTGCTCGTAAGCGCAAGTGGCCCGAAAAGACTTGGCCGATACGACTTGGCACTAGATCGAGGGGTGCGAAAGAGGAATGGTACACGGCACCTCGACGCCGAAGGCGTTGGGAACGGTAAGTGTCCGCCAATGGAAGTTAACCGTGTGATCCGCACTTGCAAGCCAAGGCATCCCCAAAATGATGTCGAAGTTCGTGTCCAAGACGTCAAACGTCACCGGTTCGCATGCATGAGGTGCGAAATAAACCGACACAGCTTCAATGTAGCGATTGAGGAGTTGTTGCATCCGACCGTCTGCCAACTTGATCTTCGTCGGGTTTGGCTTCCTTCGAACTTGTGCGCCAAGTCCGACCCTTTGGATAAAGGACTGGCTGATGAAATTGCGAGTCGCGCCGCTATCCAGCAAAGCGCTGCAGGACGTTTGCCTAACTTGGATGCGGACATAAAGGAGTGGTGTGTTGTTATCATCGTACCGTTGCATGTGAAACTCGCGGGCCACCTTGCTAACATACGCAAGGATGTCCCCCACTGCAGCTTCATCATCCGTCGGCGAAGGTGGTGGTGCATAGAAGGCTAAGTATGTGTGGAGATGGGCGCATAATGCTGCGCATTGCAGTCCCGACAAGCAGCCTATGGAAGGAAGAGGAAGCCATGCAAAATCCTTCGACGTCAATGGGTCCAAGACCTCGTGCGTCCAATCCCTTGAAGAACCACTTGAAGACGATTCATTGTCACTGTTGCCGGATGGAGAAGAAGCCGCACACACATCTTGTCCTTGAGCTTGAGAACCCAGCGAAGGAACGAGACGGGCAGCATAAACCTCATAAGAATATAAGCGAGGATTGTCGACTTCCGCATGTACCTCGGGATGAAGAGAGGTCGTTCACGAAGCAACCGGTTCCGAGGGCGTCGAGAGTGCAGCCACATCAGTCTCGGCGGTGCTCACTTTCCCGAAAGAAATTTGCCTTTGACTTGCGTGGGGCACGTTGCGGTGTCGTGCACCGCACTGTTGCACCACAAGCAGTATCGGTACTTAGTACGGACACGCCTTCCGAGATACCGTAATGTATCCAAGGTTCTGGAGCCGCTGGTCCGGCCCCGGGGGATGAATTGGTGTGTGTCTTCAGTTTGCCGCGTCCTCGCCCTCTGGCAGGGCGGCCACCATCCCGGGCAAATCTCTCCTTCATCAAAAGAGGCAGCCTCATTTGAAGGGTTGGTCGGCGTAGTTGCTGCGACCACAGCCACTTTTGGTCGATGCTGCTCTCTGCCCTGGTTCGCAGCAGACAAACGGCCCAAATTCTTGGCTTCGGTGTTCGTCTCGATTATCTGCGAGGCTTTATCAAAAAGTTGCTAACTTGTTGTGAGTGTCTCCTCAACTTGCGTCACGGCGTTCTGCAACGCTGGACAGCTCCTCCTGATGAAGAAATGTTTGATGCCAACAAAGGTCGATGGCAAGTTGGGCGTGGATGCCAAGTGTTGGTACTCGGCTATATCCAGTGCGTTCTTGGCAGGTCGTTCTGATAGAACCGTTGAAGTTTCTCAGTTGCCTGAAGCACGGGCGACTCCACTTGGAACCGCTTATGCCATGCTGCCTTAAGATCAGGCCAACTGATCTGCGTATGCAGCTTGGAAACTGCGACGGTGTGCATGGACATGTTGTCCAGCCATGCCTGGCATGCGCCCCACGAGCGGGAGTATAAGCATGTGTGCTGGTTCGGGTTGCTAACGTGGTGAATGTCCAACTTCAACTCGAATTAGCACCACCATGGAATCGGGTCGGTCTTCGCTGCATCGTAGAAGATCGGCATGCCGTCAAACTTCGGAATGCTCTCCCGAGTAGTCGCGGTCGGACTGGCTGCGGCGGCACAAATCTGCTGGTCAATCTGCTGATTTGTCGCTAGAGCGCCGTCCTTGAGAATCCGGACGTCGATTTCCAACACGTTGATGCGGTCCGTCAAGTTGGAGGGTCCGGCGGGCCCGGCTGTTGTAGGCTGCTGTTCCAGCCGGCGTACCCGGTCAAGCAGTTCATCGATAAGTCGAGCCTGCTTCCGGACCAAGCTGTCCACGCAGAGGATGTCCTCCTGCTGTGCAGCACAGGTGGCGACCAAGTTGCTCACAGGTTTGATTGTGGTTGCAAGGCCATGCACAACAGCGGGGGCATCCTCCTCTTCAGCAGCCACTACCCATTCGTCGACGATCACCTACATGTCCCCCTCGGTAGTCTCTCCCGTCTGCTAATCCATGCCGCTTGTCTTTGAGTGCGTGAGCACCATGTACTTACGTGACCTGCTGCTGCGGCGATTGGTTGTTGACGTGTCCTGCTAACGTGGCATGCTAATGTGGCCTGCTGACGTGGCAACTCACCAATGCCGCCGCAGGGGGTACCCGGAGATAGAGAAGACCAGAGGGGGCAACAACATAGGTGGGGAGGGGTGGGTTGATCGCCCAGATAAGGAGCCACTAATCAAAAAAGAAAAGTTTGAACTTCGCAAAAAAATTCAAGAAAAAAGAAAATACTCGTTTGCAAGTTCAGTAGTCCTCTCAATTCCCCTTGAAGTACGAAATTACCAACGAGGAAAATTTTTTGAACTTTCAGACTGCAAACGAATTCCGAAAGTAAAATACAAAAAAAATATTCGAAATTACTCAGATGAGAGTACGCGCAGTTTGGAACATGACAATTGCAAGAGGGATTTCCCGTACCGTTTTCAAAAAAACGAATTTCAAAATTAAAAAAAAAGATACTCTGAATTTCCAAAAACCGCGAAATTGCAAAAAGAAATCAAAATTTTCGAAAAGAAGATATTCCGGATTTCCAACAACGAAATTTTGAATTTTCATAAGAAAACCGAAAACGGAAATTTCAGGTGTTGCACTATTGCGATTTTCCACAACAGAAATAGCGGGCGAACAAAATCCAAGAGAAAAAAAATTCGATTTTCCACAATTAGGTCAAAATCGTGATTTTGGGGGCTAATTAGTATGCTCTAATCATCAATCAATCAAAACTATTTAACTACTTCGTCCCCACACATGTGTCAGATCAGGTTGTCCCGATTCACGTGAGGTGTTCCGATACCAACTGCTACATACCCAGTTGGGCAATGTATGTAAAGCCAAGGAGCCGCAATGTGATAAAAAGGACTGAATGGACAATGTTGTGCTAGTGGAATCTCACAAACAACGTACATCCTGATACATACAAAATGGCGCAATGTAGAGCAGCGGAAGACGTACGATATAAGCCCTGACCTGGTCGGGACTGACCTCTCTCACGTAGTACAAGACAATGCAACAAAATGCTAGAATACCAATGACCAGCCCAATCAATGTCGCAATACAGACCAAACATACATCATCCTCGTCACAAGATGTGAAGGGGCCTGGCGCTACACACAGGAAGAATGCGCCAGGTCAAGACCATACACAAACGAAGTGGAGGGGATTAGATGAAGAAGAAGGGGGAAGATGGGAATGTCGTCAACACCAAGTCTTCGGTACAAGTCTCAGATAATCCCTTGTCAACTGTGTGAAACCCAATGTGGAGTTTGGATCCAAATGTCACCAAGCTCGCTCTCTCGTAGACTGCTGATGCAGTGAAGTCAGGTAGCGAGAGTGTGAGAGGGAGATGGTGGACTGAGAAGAGGAAGAAAAAGAACTTTCTCTCTCTCATATGCCAGGTACTAACCTATGACGATGACGATGTGCTTCGGGTACATCGAAGACGAAGCTGGAGCTATGGCGCTCCAGGTAAGTCTCCCTGGCCTCCGCCCAATCTCTCTCTCTCCAGTACTACTCTAGCTCCTAATAGCGCCCAGCGCTGAAGACTACTGCTAACGCAAATACTACTACTACACCGCTCCTCCGGAGTGCTTCTGCCGAATCCTGAAGACTACCTTCTCCCTCCTGAACTGCACGTGAAGTGCCTGGGAAGTCCCTACGAACTACCTGCAGCCTGCCCGGCGGTCTAGACTTATATAGTGCTGGCCCGTCCAGGAGGCCGCTCTTGCCAATGCCAAAACGTGCCAGACCCTGGCGTTGAAGCTCAAACAAAGGTTGTCTTCAAAACAGACCCAAAATGGCTTGTGCTAAAACCCTGGTCTGGTGCCTTTCAGGGCAGGTCGATCTTATGAGGGGCTGAAAATACTCAAGGCCAGGAGGGCCCTGTTTTAGGCTGAAACGACACAGGGCTTGTAGGCCCTTGTTACCAGGCTTTAAAGCTGAAACGACATAGGGCTTGTAGGCACTTGTTTTCAGGCTTTCAGGTTGAAACGACCCACGGCCTGAAAATGGCCCTCGTTTTGCAGGCGCTACATGTTGCAGGCGCACCATGTAACAGAGGCCGATACGGCTGTTCATATGATGGAGGCTAGTACGAGGGGGCAACAGACTACTGATCAGGGCCAAATGGCCCTTGAGCAATATGTAGCCGAGGAACTGGCAAAGATTGTTGCAGGCAAGCTGAAAGAAGAACGGGAAGTAAAAGAAGAAGGAAGGGAAGAAGTAAGAAGGTCAAAACTGAATGAGGATACAATGCTGACCAACATTAGACAATTGGAAAAAGCATTGGACGAATAAAAAAAAAGAATGGATGAGTATCAAAGGATAAAATTCGAGAAAAAACTTGATGGCCTATTTGGCACACCTTGAGTTGAAGATTGATAATAATAGTGCCGCATTAGAGTCGGTATTGAGACTAGTAAAAGGGAAAGGTTAAGTGTCAGCTGAGGAGGAGGCTAAGGGAAAATAAAAGAAAAAAAAACAAGAGAAGTTGATGAAAGATGCAATGAAGAGGACGACGCCAAAAAAGTTCGAAGGTTCCAACAAAGAACTAGAGGAACCGGCAGGGAAGAAGGAAGAACCCGCCAAAAAGTAAGAGTCGATAAAAGAAGTCGAGAAACCGAAGAAGAAAGAAAAGATGAAAATGAAGTTACCACTCACCTATAGCAATAAGAGGAGGACAACTTGTATGGATTGCCGAAATCCAGACTTACAACAGTACTGCACGCGTCGAGCCCGAGAGCCAGGTCGTTTTCTCCACATCGTGTCTGGGGGGGAGTGGCTAAGGAATGGGTGTTGTCCGAGGCCAATGTCGCTGGCTTTGAGGATATAGGTGAGTGGGCTAAGACCTTGACGTTGAGACAATTTCTCCAAGAGATTAAGGAGCGATTTCTCGACAAAACGACGGACGACAAGGCCTTTGACGAACTCACTACAATCGGGCAAAAGCGTTGGTCTTGAGTTGATTCACTATCTCGTGAGGTTGATCGTCTTTTGCAGGTACCTGGACTGAATTTGCAAGACAACCAGGTCTTGTACATCTACTCACGAGCCTTGCCCGACCTCATTCGATGACACCTCGTGTAGAATCGAAGTCAGGTAAGTATAATGATCGGCAGTTCCGCGACCTCGTTCTCCAGAGAGAGCAGATGACCGCTCAGGTAAAGGGGTCTTACGCTTCGATGATTAAGTCAGGACCTGTTGGCGGATACAGTAAGTGGGTCCTCTGGCGGCAAAAACCGCAGGACCATATGTTGGTTGTTTTCGATGATGATACCGTAGAAAAGTTACCACTCGAAGAATCCGAGGGAGGAGGTGGTGCGGGAAGCAGCGAGTTTGGGAAGGGTGACCTCATTGTTGTCATGGCCAACAAGGGAGGCCAGAGTCAGTGGAAGAAGACGAGGAGGCCACACCCGTTCCCTGAGCATCTCGGCATAGCGTTCGGGAGGCCTTCGGAGAAAATGAACATGACGCGAGAGGAGTGGCAGTCCAAAATGGACAATCACCAGTGCTTCAAGTGTGGCACCGTGGAGTAGCATCTGCTCCTACTGAGTTGAAAGGATTAAACGAAGATAAAGGTAAGGCGCCTATAACCCCTTCTATTCCTTCGACTATTAAGGTTGAGGATGGCTCGTCTTCCGCCTGTCGTCCAAAACACCCTGACGCTGTACTTTGTTCCATTTCACTAGACGATTCCCTTGACGAGCTCGGCAATGAACTCATAGCATTACAGAGTTCGTGGGCGAAGAACGCTAAGTCTAAGGGTGAGCTGATGATTGGGGATATTGAAACTCCACACACGCGAGTAGGTGCTTTGTTAGATCTGGGATTGACGCGGTCTTACATCTCAGAGAAGGCAATTCGAAAATTGCATTGGGAATGAAGGTAAAATATTTACCTCGACCTATCCCGTTTATTGATACGAGCACAATCACTGTCTCTCAATACGTCCATCGAGTAAAGTGTTATTTTATGACTAAGGAAGGTAAGAAGATTTGACATGAGATATCCATCCTTATAGAGAAGAATTTACCCTTGGACATGATTCTGGGAATGGATTGGCACGAAGAAGCTGACCAGAGGTGAAGTTCAAAGAGAAAATTGTCGAACTCAAGGACGAGAAATCCGAATTGCGTGCTATAAAGTTGTATCATAGGCCTGACTCTAACTCTACTTTGTCTTCCTGCTGTCACAAGCGGTTAACAGGGACCCCCACTTTCAGCCCTGGTTAACCCCTTCAACCCTGAAAAGTACATTGGACACCGTTTTCTTTCTTTTGCCCTGTTTTATTTTTGGTCAAGTTTGTGTGTGCCAAGTTTGGTGTTTGTTGGGGTCTTGAAGTTGACTGTTTTGGCTAGCCCTGAAAAATCTTGAAAATCCTGAAAACTGAAATGAGTGAATTTTGCATGAAAACACACATTTGCCTTGTTGTTTTATTGGTTTTTAAAGCTTTTTTTTCATTTTTTTTTTCAAGTCGTTAATATGATCTCCTCTCTCTGAATTGGTGGCAAGTTTGATTATAATGACCCTTAAGTTTTGTTATAAATGACCTGACAAGTGGTCTGAAAATTGAGGTCTCCGTTAAACGTCTGTCTGCTGTACGAGTTATCCATCTTTTCGTTCAATGGTAGTTAAGAAGAAGTTGGATCAAGAGGTGATGATGGTGCTTGTCAAGCGAGTCGATGAGTGCCTCATCCTATCCACCTTCTATCTAGAAACTTCTCAACGAATATAAGGACTTGCAAACTTAGCTGACGGGAATCACTGAGCGTGCTATACAACACACAATCGAGATCATTCCCAGAAGCAAGATTCCCAAGGGTCTCATTTACTGAATGTCTCCCAAGGAACTTGAGGAACTTCGAAAGCAGTTGCAAAAACTTACTGACAAAGGATGGATTCGCGCTCACTCATCTCCTTGTGGTGCGCCTGTCTTATTTGTGCCTAAAAAGGAAGGTGAACTCCGACTATGTATAAATTATCGTGGGCTGAACTCCATCACTCTCAAAAACGCGGAGCCTCTTCCGCGCATTGATGATCTATTGGATCAGTTGCATGGATGCAGGTACTTCAACAAAATTGATCTCAAGTCAAGGTACCACCAGATTGAGGTGGCTCCTGAGGATCAACACAAGACGACATTATGAACCAGGTATGGTCACTACGAGTTCGTGGTTATGCCTTTCGGTTTCACCAATGCACCTGCGACCTTCCAAAGGTCAATGAATGAGTTGTTCTGGCAATGGCTCGATCAATTCGTAGTAGCCTATCTCGACGATATTCTAGTGTACAGTAAGACACTGGAAGAACACGAGAAACACCTTTGAATGGTCTTGCAGAAGTTGTGCGAGGGCAACTTCAAACTGAATCCGAAGAAGTTTGAGTTTGCTAAGCTTGAAGTCTTGTACTTAGGGCATATAGTGAACGAGGAATGACTAAGGCCTGAAGAAAAGAAGATTACAGCAATCAGAGTTTGGCCACAACCTAAGACTATAACTGAACTAAGATTTTTCCTAGGACTTGCTAGCTACTATAGGAAGTTCGTCAGAAACTTCTCCTTGATAGTTGCTCCTATGAGAAGATTACTTAAAAAGGAAAAGTTTTGGTTGTCCGACAAGATTGTGAGTCATCGTTTAGAAAGTTAAAATATGCCCTGACTCACTACCCTATCCTAAAGATCGTTGACCCGTATCTTCCTTTCATCGTTACGATTGACGCAAGTCAATATGGGATTGGAGTTGTGCTACAGCAGGACGACGGTAAGGGATATAGACCTATTCAGTTTATGTCCAGAAGACTTTCGTCAGAAAAAGTGGCCAACTCCACCTATGAAAGGGAATTGTATGCCTTAGTTGCTACACTGGATACCTAGAAACACTACTTGTTAGGAAGACATGTAATTGTCTACTCTGGTCACTTTTCATTAAAGTGGATCAAGACTCAGCCTAAGCTTTCCGACAAGTTGGTAAGGTGGTCCGCTTTCCTTCACACATTTGACTTTGAGGTGAAAACCATTAAGGGTAAGTCTAACGTGGTTATGGAAGCTTTGTCCAGGTGTGCAATTTGGAGTCCTATCATTGAACTGAAAGAACAGATCCGCCAGGGTTATGCGAGTGATCCAATTTGGAGTCCTATCATTGAAACTTTACGAAAGAATCGTGAGTTGTTTCCAAAATATCGAATTATTGATGGCTTACTCTTCTTGCTGGATAAAACCGACGAACGATTGTGTGTTCCTCACCTAAAATCAATCAAAATTTTAATCATTGGGGAAAGCCATGATGCGGAAGGTCATTTTGGTTTTAAGAAGACGTATGCCGATGTGCGTGAACGATTTGAGTGGAAAGGAATGAAGGAAGATGTACTAACGTATGTGCGGACTTGTCTTGTCTGTCAAAGGAACAAACCCTCATATAAGAATCCAATGGGACTATTGTGACCACTACCTATTCCAAGTGACTCAGGTGAGTCTATATCGATTGAATTTATGAGCCTCACTAAGAGTCGAAACGACAACAGTCAGGTAATGGTCATCATCGATAGATTCTCACGTATGTTATGCTCATTCCTTTGCTTGCTGAAGCTAGAACTGAACTACTCATTCAAAAGCTTCAAATGCGATGGGTCAAATGCGATGGGTCTCTGAGTATGGATTTCCCAAAACCATCGTATCAGATCGAGATGTTCGGTTCACCAGTCTACAATGGCAGAAGTTGATGGAAGTCTATGGAACCGAGTTGACCATGTCGTCAGGTAGACATCCTAAAACGAATGGCCAAACTGAGCAAATGAATCGTCTTTGCCAACAACTTATGCGAACGTATGTCCGACCTGACCAAATCCATTGGGATGAGAACTTGCCTAAAAGTGCTAGTGCCTACAATAACAGTATACATACTGTTACAGGAAGAACGCCTAACACACTACATAAAGGATGGAAGCCTAGGCATCCTATTGATGCATTAACACGGGACCAGGCTCAAAGGCTACCCCCAGGTACTCGAGAATTTGCATTTATATATGAAGAAGACATCAAAACGGTTAACGAAAACATACAAAAAGCCTAACTACAAATGGTTAAACAAGCTAATACACATTGCCGACCTTCACAATTTCAAGAAGGGGACTTTGTCTGGGTTAAGTGTAAAGAGTTTTCCTTAGAAGAAAATGTGTCTAAGGAACTGCTACCAGTCTACTACGGGCCCAAGGAAGTTCTCGAAAGTAATTGGAGGTGAAAATGGACCTTCCTATCGTATAGATGTACCTCCTCATCTAAGGACATGCCCTGTCTTCCATGCATCTAAGTTGCTACCTTATGTAGAAAGTGATAACTTTCCAAATAGGCCATCTATGTTTCCACCCTCTATGAATGGAGGCTATGAAGTTGAAAGAATATTGGAACATGGTTATTTTTCTACAGGTGGCAGAGGACGACGTCAGAAGCACAAGGTAAAGTTCAAGACCCAACCCCCATGTGAAGCCAGATGGTTTACTAGGAAAGAACTCCTACCTACTGCTCCTGATATCGTTGCTGCATATGTACGTGGAGAATTAATGTATTTTCTGCGATGAAACTCGAAAACTGGGCCGGCAGGAATGCAATAACCCATGCCATATGTCTCGTGGAAAGACTGAGGGTCAACTCAGCCGCCCTCAGCGCAGGCCGAAACGGGGGCAAAAAGGACCCCACACGAGCACTTAGGGTTTGGACGTGTGACAGTTGACTTTGGTCAACTCTCGTGACCCCAACGGTCAAAGTCCGAAGGTACCTAGCCTAGGTTGTTGGTCAAGCACACACACTTGTTTGTATGCAAGTACCCGGACAACATCAGGTCCAAGGGAGAAGTTTGCAACTGTACAATCAGGACCCTCAACTGCGAGTCAATCTAGACGACAGTGCGGAAAGAACCTGACGCCAGACAGCCTCGACAATTGCTACTTAAGGCTGGCCGTGAGTGAATCAAGCATTCAGTCTTGCTGTGTTGCTTGAGCGCTGGCTTGACTTCGACTTGGCAAAGTGTTGGCTCAACGCTGGCTGTATGCTAGCATTACGGATGACGACAGGGACTGTGGCGATATGCTGGCGAATTCTGTATTGAGCCCCAGGCATGTTGATGTGGCGCTGCCTCTGGTCTACCTTGCATGCTGATGTGGAGCTGCCTCTTGTCTACATTACATGCTAATGTGGCACTGTCTCTGGTCTACAATGCATGCTGATGTAGCGTTGCCTCTGGTCTACATTGCATGATGATGCAACGCCTGCCACTAGTGAACATTGCTGACGTGGCGCGTGCCACTAGTCTTCATTGATGATGTGGCGTATGCCACCTGTCTTCACTGCTGACGTGGCAGTGTCCACTCTGTCTACATGAGGTGACTGGTTGCGAGGAGGAGGAAGATCGAGATCTGTGGAAGATTGAGTTCGGGTACTCACCTGAAGTTGACGTCGTCACTGGAATCTGCTATGTATTCATGGTCTTCACGAGATAAAGTTCCACGTGGTACTATTGTGTGTGATCAGATTACTATGCTTGTTATCATCTATTAGATGTTGATATGGAGAGGGAAGAAGCCCGGAGAAGGAAAGGGGTCTGAAGCGATAATTGTGTGATCTTTCATCTTCTCCTCTTTCTGTTCCCACTCCACTCTCTTCTTTTAATGGTAACTAGATATTGTTTGAGATATCACTTCACGATTCATAGGCTTTGATGCAGATAATGAGACTACTGATGTTTGACGACTTCTGAGTTTCTGCCACACAGGGTTCATTACACCTACCCACCTGGAAGAAAAAAGAGAAAAAGGTTGGCCACTGTTAAACCACCGGTACCCTGTCTAGCTAAACGTTTTGCTCTTCCTGAATTCATGGAAGACGTCGACAGGTCTGGTGGAGGCCTGGTACAGTGTCGGCTATGCAAGGGTGGTCGCTCGTTTTGAAAACTGAAACGAGCAACTAGAGAAGCAAAAAAAAAAAAAGAAGAAAAAGAAGAAAAAACAACCAAAAAAATGCCTCTCAAAATGGTGTGGGTGGGCTGTTCCTCTCAGAGCGGCGTGTGTTGTGGCCGTACTCTCGAAGCATCCCTCCACTACTCCCCACATGCACAAAAGACAAAAAAAAAAAAATGGTAGTGTATCTTCCCACAACCTAGTGGAACATTCATTCTCATTTTGCACATTTGGTATGGACTGGAGCGAGGGCTGTGAGATTCGGGAAATCGATTCAGGGCCTACAGGAAATCAAAAAAAGGAAAAAAAAAAAAAGACAGATACAACGCCTTGTCCTAAGAGATTCACTGGGGGTCTTGCTGCTCTTGTTTCTTCGGTGAAATCTTTCTCAAGAACATGAAAGACTTCAGGGAAGATCAACATAGCCATGTGCAAGTTGTCCAAAACAAAAAACACGAGAAAAAGAAAATAAAGATTTACTGCAATGTTCAAAAGTTGTTGAATACAGGATTGAGGAAGGGTCGATTAAGAAGTTGCTCTCTGCAATCTTTAGTGCTATCTCTAGAGCCTGTTTTCTCTGTCTTCGGTCATTGGCCAGTTTTCGGGATAACCGAGCCACTGCTTGAGACAGTGAGAGGTGGCTCTTTTGGAACCATTCCCATCTATCATGTCCTCCTAAGAATGTGCTTCTCGAGGTTTGCCAACAGTCGTGTACACTATCCTGGAACACCTGACTGAGAAAGAGGGAGTTGTTCAACTTGTGGAACTTGGCTCCTCTCGTAATGTATTGCTCATAACTGAGAATTATCTCAACCAATTTGTGATCTAATCCGAAGTATGATGCAAGGTCTAGAATGTCAGCCTCCTTGATGGTTCCCATTGGAGATTTTGAGACAAGGAAGTAGTCAATGCGGGAGAAAGTCGTGTGGTGAGCGTGTTTTTCTTTTACCAGCGAGAATACTTTCCTTTCAGGGTGTAGCATACGGAAAGGATTCGCCATGTTGTGATCCATCATCGACTGGAGCCGCTTCGTGTGAAGCTCGAGCCGTTGTTGCTTGAGAGGTTCTATCGTAAGTCGGGTCCAGTGCTGCGCTCCAGTCTCCTACTATGATACAGGGTGAGAAAGGTGTTACCAGACTTCCCACCGCGGACATGCATTCCGATCTATCCGATGGGTTATTTGGTGCATACACATTGATAATTATGAGTTCCTGTTGTTTCCACTTAAGATCTATCATGCACCATCTCCATGTTTCATTGTCAACATCCATTCCTTGAACTGTGCCTGTTGTGAAGAAGCGTGAGGATTTGGGTATTAGGATAGTCGTGCCTTACGTGCTTGAGTTATTGTTTGAGGCCCAAATTTCGTTTTTAATTCCTCCTAGTTTTCTTGCGAAGAATTTCCTGATTTTTTGATGATCCTTTGGACCAATTAGGTGTGTTTCTTGCACGAGGATTATGTCTGCTGGTTTCCCTGTGTAGTCCCTCAAGCCTCTAATTATGTCATTTAGTTTGTCTTCCTTTGAGATAATGTTTCCCAAGCCATTAACGTTCCAGCTCTGGATAATGATGCCTTGATTTTTCCAGTTCACCTTTGCGCCCTTCCTGTTGGTTTCTCTTCTCAGCACGCCCATGAGCTAGACAGTCAGATGAGTCTAGAAGGAGGCATGAAGCTAAGTCTAAGCGCTGCCTGACACTCCAGTCTCCATCGAATCAGCGGACTCTCCCGGCGGGTCCGACTGAGTCTTTGTTAGGGATACATCCATCCTATACTCCCCCTATGTTGCTACTCCCCTCCTTTGTCAGAGGTGTCTCAGAATCTCCCTCATCCTTTTCAGTTGTCCAGTCCTCCTCGTTCTCGTCCATTTCTTCTTCAGAGCATTCATCACGGTAGTATCTCTCCAAACCTATTGGGTATGCCCTAGAGTCCAAGTCACCGTCACCCTCGAAAATTCCCTTGCTAATCAACCCTGCCAGGGAGGCAGCCTGGAGCTCAGCGGGGATGCCTATCCTTGTCAGCACGCAGTAGGGGATAGTCGTCACCGTGGTCCATGGCCGCCACCTCATTCCTCCCTTAGCTTAGTGCCCTCAGGGGGGTGAAGGATTTGATAGTTCTGAGCTCCGGTTGGTTGATCTGATCCATCCGGGTGTCTTTGGGTCTGTCTAGTCTTCTGTGTAGCCACATTCTGGCCTTCATCAATCTTGGGGATTAGGAAGGGCACGTATGTGGCCACTTGCCATTCTTTCCTCTCCTCCATGTGGCGTGCAGCCAAAACTGGTCTGGTCCCCATAAGAGTAATCCTTGCAGACATCGCTTGGCCCAAAACCTCGGGGGCCTGGCCATCTAGTATATGTCTCAGTGAGAAAAATTCTCGCTCGTAGGATGAGTTCAACTTCTTCAGCTTCTTAGCATGTGCTTCCACCACTGCGATTTCCTGCTCAATCTCAGATCTGGCTGAATTTTTTGTGGGTTCCGTTGCCGACTGGTCGATGCCACTTACTTTTTTTTTTTGGTCCGCTGAGGTCCTCCATTTCTTTGGTCTCACGTCCTGTAGTGCTGCTTTGGAGTCGACATGTGTTATATCTTTGTCTTTGATGCCCTGTTCTCTTGCCCTTTTCTTTTCTGCGTATCTAAATGCTGCATACTCAAAAAATTCCTCTGCTTTGACCAGTAGAGCAAACTGGCTAGAGGAAGTTTTGATACTTGTTGTTGAGCCTTTCTTCAAATTTCGTGTTCTTTCCATATGTTTCATGCAGGCAGTGCGGATATCAAAGAGGTGACTTTTTCAACATAGTCCCTCATCCATTGAAGTGACCGCTTCGCTGGCTCCTCATCCTCACTGCTGGACTTGTCGTTGTCCTCGCGTTTCCCCTTCGACGATGTGATTGCCTGCTGAGTACCCTCTGACGGTTGTGATCTTCCTTTGTTGGCTGCGTCCGTGCCCTTCCTCTTCTTCGAGTCCGATTCTCTCCCCTTGTCAGCGATTAATGTTTTCGCAGTTTTGAAAAGCGAAATTCGCCGTTTTTCCTCTTCCAAAGTTCTTTTGCTGTCCGTCTGAGTCTGGTTGAATTTTTTGTTTCTTACCTGGTTTTCCTCCCTCTCCTTTAGGCTGATAATTGCTTGGACTCTTGCCTGGATTACTTCTAGTTTTTTCCGGTATTCTTCTTCGATCTGTTGCCGGACCAAATATAGGTTCCACAACAAGTTCTCCCTGGCTTTCTCCTCCAAAATCACTTGAGAGTCGTTGAGGGGGACAACTTCGATTTTATTGGGTTCCCAATCTCCTTCCCTACAACTCAGAGCAAGAATGACGGAGTACGAGTTAAACGAATAAATGGCTAAACATTTTTTCTCGAGAATAAAAGCCAACAGCAGAGCGAACTCAATTGAAAGGCTAAAGGAATTGTCAATCGAACAAGCCACAAGGACAGAGAGTGAAGGGATGCAAGCAATAGCTAGAGGTTTCTATCAACAATTGTACCAAACAAAAACTGCCTCGCCCGCCTCTACAGCGATGAGAGAGGCGAGAACCAAAATGCTACAGTACCTAGACAAGACAATCTCAGTGGAACAGGCGGTCGTGCTAGACAAACCTATTACCCTAGAGGAACTGGCAATCGCTGTCCACAGCATGAAGAACGACAAATCCCCACGGATCGATGGTCTTACCAAGGAATTCTGGGAAACGTTCTGGCCCATAATTGGGAATGACCTCCTTCAGTTCTATAAGGACAGCTGGGAAAAAGGGGGGATGGGAGAATTTTTAGTAGCAGCGTGGTGACCCAACTATATAAGAAGGGGGACCGGGAGGACATTCGTAATTATAGGTCAATCTCCCTTCTTACCCTCCCCTACAGAATTCTGGCGAAAGCATTAGCGTTCAGAATACTGGACCTCACAGATAAATGCTTTCACATTGTTCTTCGACTTTGAGAAAGCCTACGACCAAGTCAATTGGACCTTTCTCAATGCGAGCATGGAAAGAATGGGGGTGGGACCTGAATTTTGGATGGGTCAGGATCTTGTATAATGATGCTTCAGGATGTGTACAAGTCAATGGACTTCTTTCCGAACATTATCCCATCTTGCGGTCAGTCCGTCAAGGAGACCCTTCAGCCTCACCGATCTTCCTATTTGTCATGGAAGCGATCGCCTCCTTCCTACGCAAAGACCCCTCAATCCAAAGGTTGTAAGACCTCAATACCCGTAACTCTCACCACATCCAATTCCCAACAGTAATAATGTTTGCAAACGACCTCAAGGTTCTCATAGGGGCATTTGACTCCTCTGTAAAAGCACTAGTAAGGGCAATGGAAGCTTTCAGGTTGGCCACAAAAATGGAGATCAACTGGAAAAAGATGATACGGTGGTGGCTATCAAAGGAGGAGACACCCCGAATGGAGGGACCTGAGGCAAAAATGACATGGGAGAGACTGGAGGAGCCAATGAGAAACTTCGGAATTATGGTAACCAAGGATGGCCCCACCCCGCAAATGGCACAAAACCTGCTGACCAATCAAATCAATTGAATGAGGAGATGGGGTACCACATTCACCTCATTGCTGGGATGAGCCTTAACTATTAATACCTCCATCTTTTCAATGATGTGGTATATTGCCTCTATCTGGACTATACCAGACCAAACTATCAAAGAGTTGAATAGTAGAGCCAGAGCATACCTATGGTCAGGCGACCAACACAAAACGAAGTACATCCCTAAGATAGCCTGGCACTACATAACGAGAAAGCCATCGAAGGGGGGATTAGGGATAATCGACACGACATTTGCAGCGCTTCACCCAGTTGACACTACATTTGCAGACACTGAGATTCGACCCCTAGACCTATACTTGAACCTTGTACATTGACTCTGTGCACTAAGTAAGATTCGATCCCTAGACCTATGCCTGAACCCCGTACATTGACCCTGAGTGTTGTGTGAGATTTTAACCCGCTACCTGTCCTGTGTCATAGGTTACGTCGTAGGTCGGGAAGTTGGACTTGATCCTTAGATCTGTAGGTTAGTAGTTGAGTCTGTTACTGATTGTCCTAGGAGGTTTTTTCTAGAAGTCTCTACCAGTCTGTACGTAGGAGCCTAACAGTCTGTCTGTAGGTAAAGTCTAGAAGGTCGTAGGGCTGTAAATATTTGTCCAGTCACCAAGTACCAAGAAAGTGGGGGTTTGCACGCGGTTTCCTAGGTTCCACGTGTTCTGGCCCAGCATGCCAACGCGTTTTGGAGTCTTCCGGGCCCATGGCCACGAGGTTTGGGACCCAGGCCCACACATTTTGGGGCAGTGCCAAGCCACCTGCACGAGAGTATAAATAAAGAGGCAGCAATCAGCCATTCATTCATTCGCCTGTGAGCCATGCAGAAGCATTGCCCTGGTGACTTGTGCGTGGAGGTTTGCAGGTGCCCGGAGCTGAAGTGGGCAGTGAGGAAGACGACAACAATAGCTAGCTGGCCAAAAGGAAGACGACGGCGGCCATAGCCGCCCAGCTGTTGCCACAGACAGAGTGTACACAGTGTATGTGGCTGTGTAGCGTGGACATTCAGGGTAGATCCTCGTACATGCGGGCATGAAGGAGAGTGACGCTATTGGTGGAGACGGTGTTCGGCAGCCATAGCCGCAAGCTGTACAGTTGACCTGAACAAAGTTCAAGTGCAATTCGTTGTTGATTCTGAGTTGAAGAGTTTGTTTTTCCCATCAGTTTGTGTGTATGCATGTTGAAAGCAAGTCTGAAGTTGAGTCTGATTGCAAGGAACCACATTCACCTCATTGTTGGGATGCAATACCTCCATCTTTTCAATGATGTGGTATATTGCCTCGATCTGGACTATACCATACCAAACTATCAAAGAGCTTAACAGTAGAGCCAGAGCATACCTATGGTCAGGCGACCCAAACAAAAAGTACATCCCTAAAAGAGCCTGGCACTACATAACGAGAAGGACATCGAAGGGGGGATTAGGGATAATCGACCCCATACAGGAAACCAAGGCCCTCCAGATCAAGTGGATAGTCAAGTTACTAACCCAGCCTAGACTGGCTTGGCACAAACTAGCCCTCGATAGCATCAGAGCTATAGCCCCTGCTAAGAGCCCAAATCAATATGGCTGACCTGTTTCGGGTGATGAACAAAGAATGGACACCCTAGACGGGCAGAAGGAGACGACCCGCAAACTCGTCACTAAACGAGGTGCAATCAGCTACCCCCTATTGGACAACTTTCATCCTCATGTGGAGAGAAATTATGCCAAAAAAAGTAAAGAAACCTAAGTCCAAAGAGGAAGTCCTGCATCAACCCCTGTTCGGAAACCCATGTGTAAGGAACTCAAGGGACCACTCACAGTCACTTACAAACGGGGATCGATGGCTCTCTTGGATCAGACATGAGGTCTGGCGTGTCCGCCACATTTGGGATGAAGAGGGGAAAGACTGGATCGGTGAGGAACAATTGAGAACATGCCTAAAGGACTGTCACCGCCGAGATGAGAATCTGGCAACAATGATCAACAATATTCCGGTCAGCTGGAAGGACCTATTAAAAGAGGACTTCTCTTGGAAATCAAGGGAGTGGAGAGTTCTGACCCAGGAAACGGTACCACAAAGAGCCTATCAATTTTACCGCAAATCTCCTGGATCATACTTTGCAAGAGTCTCCACCTCCTTCCCAATAGAGTGGACCAACCCCAAAACCTTGTCCATCCATAGCATTGATCCACAAGAAGAGACCTTGAACTCATATACTCTTCGAAAAATAAGGACACTGGGAATCTGGCTGAAGACTATATTCCAAGTAGATACAGCAATTCAAGATCTGGAATTTGACTCAGACGAATGGGCGTGGACCTCAGCCAGTAACAGAACATGTAAGACCCCGAGGCACATAACTCAGTACACAGTTAGAATGGCGTACAAACTTCTACTGAAAACAAAGGACCCGGAGTCTGTAGTCAAAGAAAGATGGACCACACCGCTAGGATAGAGAATGGAGCCAATCTCCGAGTGCCCCTGGACGAAATACAAATCAATATGCGTAGTCAAAATTAGAAGTCTTTAATGGTTCATCACATACAATGCCCTCCCAGTAAACTCTTGGCTACACGTCCGTAGAAGGAACAACGACCCAAATAGTTCAGAACAATGTGTGGTCTGTTCAGACAACAAACAGGAAAATATAATTCACTGCCTGGTAACCTGCAAATTCGCTACTGACTTAAGGGCGAGAGCCTCTATGGCATACTACGCACCATATGGGCCCTGCAGGGCCCGACCAGGCGAACTAAGGGATAACTAAGGGCCTCTAGGCCCTATGTCGTTTCAGCCTAAAAAGGAGGGCCAATATTAGGCCCTCTTAAAGTCGACCTTTCCTAGAACTTAGGCGCCAGACCAAGGATAAGCGCAGCCCATTTTTAGGCCCGTTTCAAGACAACCTTTTTTTGAACTTGGGCGCCATAGTCTGGCACGATTCGGCATGGGCGAGAGCAGCCTCCCCGTCGGACCAGCACTTTATAGTACTGGTCCGCCCGGGAGGGCAGCGGCAGTTAAGGAGGCAGTCTTCAAGATTCAGCACTCTGCAAGAGCGCTGCAGTAGTAGTAGACGATAGGAGTAGTCTTCAGCATTGGGCCCTGTTATGCTCTTAGAGTAGCGTTCAGAGGGAGGAAAGAGGCGGAGGCCAGGGAGACTTACCTGTGGCGCCGTAGCTCCAGCTTCGTCTTCGATGTACATGCAACAAGGCGCCACCTTCACAGGTTAGTACCTGGCCGAGAGAGAGAGAGAGAGAGAGAGAGAGAGAGAGAGAGAGAGCGTTCTTCTTCTTCCTCCTCTAGTCCACCACCTCTCCCTCACCCTCTCGCTACCTGACTTCTCGATATCAACAGACTACGAGAGAGAGAGAGAGAGAGAGAGAGAGAGAGAGAGAGAGAGAGAGAGATTTGTGACTTAGGGATGTTGACGAAGTTTCGATATAGACTCGACTTTGGGACAGAGACATTGACGAGGGACTATTTGGGATCGATACCAACAACACTTGTGTGACGACATCCCCGTCTTCCCCCTCTTCTTCGCCTGATCCCCTCATGTTCGTCTATGTATGGTTGAGGACTGGTGCATTCTTCCTGTGTGAAGTGACCGGGCCCTTCACAACTTGCGATGATGAAGATGTATGTTGGGTCTGCATTGCGACATTGATTGGCCTGATCATTGGTATTTTAGCCTTCCGCTGCGCTATCTTGTACTATGTGAGAGAGGTCGGTTCTCGTTCTGGTCTGCACCATTACAGTATGCAACAACCTCACTACTCTGGGACCACCTCTTTCCCTCCTCCCTTCCCGAACACCCGATCCAATTACTTTTATGGACTAACATCTCTGCTCAATTTGCTAAATCTGAACGCATCTTTTTTGTTTTTGTTTTTTAAAGAAACCGGTTGAGATTGCTAGTGGTGTTGGTATGAGCATCCACCACTAGCAGCTCAGCTACTGGCTCCGGTCTATTGGTGGGGAGCTGCACCTGCTGGAAAACGGGTCCAGCGTCCCTCAATCTGGTATTACTGATACATGGTTCATAAACAGGAAGTATGGGAAGTATGAAGCAAAGGAGTACTGCCTTTTCAGCCAGAGCCTGGACGCCAGATGCCCGTGGTATCCTAGCAGCATTACCTCCTATAGCCCACTCTGAAATAATGTGAAATACTTATGCAGATATCTTGTTGGAGACTATGACCAATCTCTCTACACTCCCTATCCTTCCTTCAAATTCCCCTGTCACCCTCAAAACCGCCCTTCCTATAGCTCTACTACCCTTCGAGTCCACCACAAAAATCAGCCTCTTTGGCCTTATCTGTGCACCAGAAACAACAATGTTATCTAGCTGGTTACAACATACGAGTACCATTATTCTCCTCTTTCGTATCCAAACCAACTTATGGGGACCAGGGATAAAGATGAGGGTGGGAAGGGATCTGGGAACTCTGATAGAGGGCAAAGTGATACTGTTGGATCCACATTTGTCCAACCATGGAATATCAGGCGGTGGTCTTTTTGAATTCCATCTCTCCTCACCCCATTTTCTTTGATCTTTCCAATCGTACCTCCTTGAGATCCTCCGAGCCAAGCGCCACTGAATGATTTGATGTGTTGTTGGATTTTTTTTTTATTCGTTACAAATTGAATTTTTTCTTTTACTTTGTCCCATTGAGCTGTGATAAGAGTTTGCACCTGCAGTTTAATCGACTCCGTAAAGTCTGGACCATCCAGCCTGGCACCCTTCCTTTCAAAAGTACAGCGTCGTTGCCAGAGGGCCCAGAGATTGGTTCTTCTGCCGGTTATAAATAGGTTTTGGGAAAAATTGTCTAATTACTCTGGAGACCATGTCTCGCATAACAGAGCTTGCCAATCCCAAGGCCACTTCAAGGGGGTATTAAAGGAACTCCAAATCCTATCCCACCAACGCCATAACCAAACTGCACCTGGGCATTGAAGAAAAAAGTGCTCGATGGTTTCCAGAATGGTCCTAGATAGGAATGCAGAGGAGCATAGCTTGCACCAAGGTAGAGCGATACCCTTCTCTTCTAGTGAGGTCCTATCTATTAGCCAATCATTCGTGGGAAGGCATCGATGGTCGATTTGCCACTATAGGGAGGTAAATTTTTTCGGTTTAATCTTAAAAGTTTTGTACCACTTAATGCGTCTCAGATCATCCTTGCTTACATTTTGTTGTTTCATATGTAGGGAGGCATTTTTTTTCGGTTTAATCTTAAAAGTTTTGAACCACTTAATACGTCTCAGATCATCCTTGCTTACATTTAGCTGTTTCATCCACCTGGTTTCTATTCTATCTTTCAATTCCAGTGCAGGCCTCAACATGCGGTACGTTGATCTGACTGTCAGTGAGTGAATATTGCGAGTGCCCTTTCTACGTTTGCCCAAAGGGACGGTCCAAGACCAATAAATGGGATCTAGAGCCAATTTGTTGATTGCACATGATGGTTTGAAGGTCATCCAATGGTCTTTGTATTTCAGAACTCTGATCCTGAATACTTGGTCGGCATTGAACCATTCGGTTTCCTTAGTTTGACTTTCAGTGAGCCGGTATTTGTGATTGATTGAGAATAAGGAGAGCAAGACAGATCCCTCATCATTTACTAATACCACATTTCCTATTTGTTGGGAATTCCCTTGGATGCCCACCCAATCACTTTCTTTAAGTTGGGGACCTTTTCAGAGGATTCTTATCCAATCTATCGGGATGGCTTCTGTGATTGTGTCTAGTGATTTTTTTGTTCTCCTGCAATATCGCAAGTTGGGCAAGAGATAAGAAATAGAGTACCAGTCCCGGGTTCCTGGGTTCCAGATGTCCCAATCCTTAGGACCCCCTTTTTGACCCAACCTCTCCAGGGGGAATCCATACAACGGAACATCCTTTCTTGTGAATCAGTCAACCATCTATTGTTGAAAAGAGGTTGTTGGCAGACCTCTTCCCAACGGTTTGGAGGAATTTTATCTGGTAAGGGTAGTTTGCGCCAGGTCGTGAGGAGGTCAGGCCAAAAATGTCCATTTTTGTGGCTTGGCGATTTGGGTTCGCTGGCTGGCTTGAGGGCTGAGTTCTACCTTTTGGAATGGACCAGTGACGATTTTCTAGCCATATCAACGGATCTGTCCCTTCTGGGACTTCAAGGGCTAATCTCGCTATCTGTTCTTTAGCTAGGGCTGACAAAGGAGTCTCTGGGTCGAAAAGTAAACTTTTGATCTATTGGATTGAGAGCGCCATGACTTGAGTGGAAGGGTCTAAGATTCCTAACCCTCCTTTTGCTTTAGGCTGAATAACTCCTTGCCAGGCAACTCTATTTATGACATTTTTTAAGTCATGATTACCTCTCCATAGATAGGTTGTTATTTGTCTTTGTAGAGGTTTAAGCGCTGATTTGTCCAGTGACCATATCGCTGACTTGTACCAGAGTGAGGCTAGAATAACATTATTTATGATCAGTGAACATCCTATAATAGATGTTCGTTTGTCCTTCCAAAGTTTCCATTTGGCCAGAGCTGGTTTAGATATCCATTCGTTGTTTCCTGTTGGTTTTCCATTTGCTGAGAGTGAGATCCCAAGCACCCTGATTGGGGTCTCTGCTGTCAACCAGCTGACATTTGGATATTCTGGATGTCTCACCCTCTGATGGTGTATCCACCAACCTTGAGTTTTTGTTCCCCAATTGATCTTCATATCAGTGATTCAAGAAATTCTTCAATCTCTTTCACTCTTTGTTCCGTCGGTTTTTGTTTGCATACTGATGTAAAGAGGGTTTTATAGAAGTCTCTTGCTATCTTTGTGCACGCCGCTGTAGATGTGACTAGTGAGTATTGATTTCTTGAGGGTCCGTGAAGGCTTCAATGATAGTTCTGCCAGTTCTGGCTTTTGCTGTGGCAAAAAATCTTGCATCCATCACCCCCTCCGTGTTATAACCCTTCAACTTACCTCTAATTATGATCCCTTGCCAACGGTGCTCCATGAATTTTAATAACTTGGACTCCAAGTCGCCGATTCTTTTGGTAATCTCAGTTAGTTGAGGTTCGTCTGCCGAATTCTCTTCTTGTTCTTGAAGTTGGTGGAGTTGTTTTTGCAGATCAAATTCCTCACGATGGCGTTGCTCAACAAGCATTTTTGAATATTCATTGCATTTACGTCCCAAAAACATTAGGCCGTTGTTGAACCATTGTATATTGAAAGGACCAAACATCTTGTAGATATACTTTGAAGCGATCAATGATCAAGAGGGATGTGTTTAACTTATAGAAGCCTCTACCTTGATCCGACTTTTTCCTGAAAGAAAGTAGTACTGCAATCATAGCGTGATCAAGGTCAGGGAAGACACTTCGAGGGAAAATCTCTGCTAATTGAAGAGCTCCTTCTAGTTCTTCTGATAGAAGTATGAGATCAATGCGAGATTTGGATGCATTCATTGTTTGGCTGTTCCTAAAACATGTGAATTTACGTTTTATAGGAAAAAGACGTCTGTATGCGTCAAAGAGGTTGAGAGACTGGCATAGTCCTTCAATTATTTGTTCATCCCTTTCCACGTACTGTGGACAGGGGGAAGGGATCTGCCAACGATCCAACTGTCTGTTTGGTGCTGCATTGAAGTCTCCTGCCATTACCACAGGGATACCAACGGGAAGGCGACACATCTGGTTCAAGATAATACGGAAGGTAACACTTTGGATCATTCGAAAGGAGAGACCATCGACTAGTCCAGTAACCCGAGTGAACAGATATGGGCAACGACGAAACTTCTAATGGAGACGGAGATCCGATGCCAATGGAGGAAAGTCAAACTCCAAATCCAACAGGACCCGGAGATGCAGCAAGAGCTGGTATTTTGGTTCAGGAGAATTTGGCTGGCCCACGCAAGATTCACAGATTGCAAATCAGATGGCAAGACTGGCTTAAGTCGGTGGCTGCCCAGGAGACAAGAAATTCACATTGTGACCAACAACAAGACTTCAGAGCAACATGAGATGTTCCAGGTTTATGTCAGTTCTGATCTCTATTTTCCTTGCATTATCGTTGTACTGACATATTCCCCATAGAGGGATCCTCAGGGGACTCGCGGAAAGGCAAGCACAGTCGATCCTTCAATTTAGTGGAGTAATCAATTTTGATCACGGACCCTTAGGCCACAAGGGAGGGGGCGTGCGTAGGTTCAAGGTAGTATTTCTGCATTTCTGACTTGCCCGTGGAATAGGAACCGGACTGATACACCCCAGAATGGATATGAGGCCAAGACAACAAGGACGTGTTTTATCAACAAAAAAAAAAAAAAAAAGGAATTCGCACGGTCGAGAGAAATACACTAATATAGTTAAATATAGTCAAACGCAAGAAATGGAAATTCAACCCTTCAGGTTGGTAGTGCAGCAGCAGAATTTGATAGAGGTTCATCAGGGCCTAGCACTTACTGAGCAAGAGGAAGGAAGAGGTGCAGAGAATGCAGTCTAGTACAAGTACCCAGAAATATAGACCACTCAAGGTTGTTTTGGCTAACCGTTCTTGTTTGGAGGGTTATCAGCCAAGGTTGTCATGCTGAGGCGACTATCAGTCCCATAAAGTCTGTTCTTTTTTTCAAGGGTATCAGCCAATGGTTGGAACGGCCATCAATCCCATAACGCCCGTTCTTGTTAAAAAGGGCAAGACGGCTATCAGACCCAAAAGGCCTGTTCTTGTTTTGAAGGGTATCAGAGAGGGTTGCAATGACTTGCTGATTTCAACTGTCGAGATTCACTGCGAGGTTGTACAGTGTGCTGTGTGTTTTGCTGTGTTTTTGGTTTGCACTGAGGGCCGCCCGCTATTCTAAAAATAGCTGGGACTAACAGCTGTAGGGGCTGAGTGGTTACCGGCCCTAAGTGGCCCTGAGCCCTAAGTGCAGCAGTAGGACAGGTTTCGTAGAGGCCGAGTAGGCCCTAACTGAACCGGTACTGGTAGGCCCTAGGCTAGAGTAGTAAAGGATCTACAAGTAGGATAGGGTAGGAGTGTCTAGGACTTTTTGGCAGTTCATTTTCGCGATACAGCGTTCTGGAGCCAGGAGGATTGCAGCGGCGATTGTCTGCAATCGGTTCCCTCAGACCCTCACCGTGGACAGCAGCCGTAGCCAGCCTGCTAATGGCTTGCCATAGCTGGGGCATCCCCTGTGCATCAACCCCTGTGGGTTTTTGGGAGCGGCAGGGTTGTGTGGAGACTCCTCACTGAGTCTATGTGCGTGGCGGTAGCCATAGCTGCCGATTTCTTCGTTAGAGTTGTTCATCGGCACTGAAGACTTCATCGCCGGATTCGTTCTTCATCTAGGTGGTTGGCGCTGGCCTCTGGGAGGCCAATTCAGTGCGGCACTACTAACTCGGTGTAGGATAGAGAGTGGAGTGTGGAGTTTTGGGTGTGATACACTCGGACAAACTCTGTAACGATTTTTGGTTACTTGGCTCATCATCACTGTGTATTCCAATTGTTATCCTCGCAGGTTCGTTCTTGTGATTGGTTGTTGGGAGTATCGTCAGAGAGTGAGAAACATTGTGTCCTCTCCCCATTTGTGCATGGTTGTGCTTCCGCTATCTACTCTGATATGTGTGCATTGTGGACTCTGTCTCCTCTCCCCCTTATGCATGTATGGGCGTGTATGAGCTTCATGTATGGGCGTGTATGAGACTGTCTGTGTGTGAGGTGCGGTAAAAATCGTCAGACAACCAAGTTCATAACAATTGGTATCGGAGCGAGATTGGGATTGGAGCACTGAGGGTTGAGTGCAACGGGCATCTTCTTCATCTGGCAATGTGCTGGCGAGATCTTCATGGCGATTAATCATCCCCATTACTGAGTCAGCAGGGAAAAAGATTTCAAGCGGTGGATTCAGGAGTTCAGTGCTTGCACTGAGCAAGCACATTAAGCTTGTGAGGGCGCTTGTCTGAAAGTGGCGAGAACAGGGTCAATTCGCCGAAGCCAACCCTGAGGGTAGTGTTGCAAAGTACCCCTGCGTGGCGAATTACCCCTGGAGGCCTCCGAGATTGTGGAGCGGCTTCATCCCTGAGCAGCGCTAAGGGAGATTGACAACCTGTGTCAATCTCAGGATGAAATAACCCCATCTGGGGCTATTTATAGCATCAACGGATCTCAGGTCCTGTGGCGAGGTTTTTATCAGTTGGCGATTTGGGTGCCACAAGGTCAAATTCAGTGAATCTGACTAAAGAGAGTGAAGCGCATCAGGGTCCTGGATAAGATGAACAAGTTTGAAGAGGTTCTGTGCGTGGAACAGAGAAGGAGAATTTCTGGAAGAAACTGGCGATATGAGGGTTTCAGTCTGCCATAGCCAGATCTTCATCAACCTCTGCCAGATACTCTGAAAGTGAGTCCGTTCCATGCACCTACCTGTATAGCGATTCAAATAGGATTAGTTTAGTCAGTAATTATGGTCTATCTGTCTGTCAGTGACTTGATGTGAAAATCGCAGACCGCATGACAACCATAACCATCTCTCCCCTATCTTCCTCTGCTCATTTCTAACCCCATGTTGACTCTTTTGCATCTAAAATTGTTCTGTGACTGCGTCACAGTATTGCGCTGGATTTGGGATGCTCAGACATTGAATTCTGTACTGGAAAAATAGTAATATAGTGAATTGTAGTTTTGCTCTGAGTCTAATTATAGCCTCTGCTACCTATAGGTCAGTCATAACTTCAATTCTATTCGTCAAAATTCAATTCTATCAGTCCCCAGTAAATCGCAATTCAAAAACAGTCATTCTTGCAGGATCGCTTAATTGGATTTCTAGTATTTCACTGGAAACAGTGAATATTCTACTTCGCCATACCCTCGGGTATGGCCGCCAGAGTCATCAGGGCTGAAAATTGAGTCTGAGGGAGGATATTGGGTTACTAACTGAATCGGTCTGCTTGTTTGACCTTTCTGGTCTATACTTGCGATGTTCTGTCATTCCCACTGACTACTCTTGCTTTCTAGCGGGCTCTAGAAATCCAGTGTTTCTCTGGAAGAGTAGTGAACTGTGTTTACTAACTCCAGTGTGGTGCAGGGTCAATAAAAGGAAATCGTGTGGTAGATTTTGCTGGACTAACTGTCTGTCTGACCCCTGACCCCAGAGAAACCATTCCAACCCAAACCGTTTGTTTCCCAATCACCCACCTGACTTTTGTGCATGAGTTGGCAGCGATTTCTAAGTACCTGAAGGGATTTGTACATCGCTGCATACTCTCTGCTGTTTATTTGTTTTGTGTGTTCTGAAAGAGGAAGATGGCGTTGCTCAGCAGCAGCCACAGGTGGAACTGGTTATGAAGGTGGAAGAGGAACGACCTTCTACCTCAACCCCTCCCACACCTCTGACTGCTACTAAGCGCAGGAAGAAGGAGATCCAGGAAAGACTGCAGCAGGAACAGGCCCTGCTGGATGAGTTAAAGAGACAGGAGAGAGTCGAGCTAGAGGCTGCAACAGATTCTTCAAGAAAGGAGAATCTGTTGGAGCAGCTTGGCAAGGCTCTGTCTGACGACCGCTGCTCCCAAGTGAATAAGAACTTGGCGGAGTGGGCTCTTCTGGAGCACAAGACCACCACTTCTTATTTCACTAACAAGGATGACCGTATAGGTCGTTTGGAGCGCAGGGTGGATGACCTGGCAGCTGAGCAGTCCAAGATCCTGACAGCAATTCAGGATCTGACTGCTCAGCTGACAACAGCCAAATTGATCGTTCCCCTCTCTCCTGTCCTCTCACCAAAGCCCAAACCTTCCTCCTCTCCCTCTTCAACCCCATCTGGATCACGTCAGTCTTCCCCTTCACCACCTTCTTCCCAGAGAGGTCCCAAGATCCCAGCTCCCAACAAGTTCAGAGGGGATGACCCAAAGACCAATGTTGGGGACTGGGCTGCTGGGACCAGAGCCTACTTGAGGGGCTTTGTCTGTGCAGAGCAGACTAAGGTCGCCATGGTTCTGGGACTGCTGGAGGGACCCGCCTTGAAGTGGGCCACCTCAACTTCCAGAAGTCTGCAGCAGTCCATGGAGGACTGGGCTTTTGGGCTGGGGGTGGACAAACTTCTGCAGGCCCTAGAGGACCGCTTTGCAGATAAGGAGCGGGCCCTCTAAAGCTGCTGACAAGATTGCCCGCTTGGGGCAGCAGCGCTACAGCGGTACCCTGCAATCCTTGTTTGAAGAGTTCGAGCAGCTCACCTCTACCCCTAGGTTGGTCATGTCCACTGATGATTTGTTTACCAACTTCTGCGGGCAGCGCCTGAGAAGTTTGTTGTGGCTTTGTACAGTGCTGGGCACAAGGACTGGAGGTCCCTTGGCCACGCAGCCCTGGACATGGAGGCAAAATTTCAGGTTCAGGCCCCCTCCTCTAACAGAAGGAAAGGTGCCTTCCGTCGTGGTGGTAGAAAGGGAAAGGCAGCCTTTGCCCATGCAGGATCTTCGTCAGCCTCTGATTCAGATTCCCAGGCTGATACACCATCAGCTGGGACTGGATCCGCTGCTGAAATAGATGTTGCAGCGGCCCTGACTCAGGCTGTTTTGGGTGTTCTGCAGCAGCAGAAGAAGTTCTCTCCCACCACAACCCCAGCCAGTGCAAAGGGGAAGGACAGGGGACGTCGGCCTTCCTCCTCCCAGAGCCCTAACCTACCCAAAGACGTCCACATGCCAGCTGACCCACTCAATCCCTCCACTCTCCCCTAGCATGACCTCAAGATCCAGGAGGGAGTGTGGAGAAGAAGGAAGGAGAGAGGGGTCTGCCTGCGATGTGAGGGTCAGCACTTCTTGAAGGACTGCCCTTACATGCCAGGCCCAAGACAGTCAAAAAACTGAAACAGACCCTGGGAACTACAGTTCCCCCCAGTGCTGCATCTTCATCTGCCCAGGTAGGTGAACCTGCAGCTGTTTCAGTTGAGACTGATTGTGCGAGTTTGGGGACTGCGCAGGCAGCATCCTTCTGCTATGAGGATCCTGACCCGGATCAGGACCCGGGGCAGCATGAGCTTCCGTCACTTGCTGCTTTCTTCCTTCATCTGAAGGAACAAAAGAAAAGAAAGTCTGATCTCATCCTACTTCGGCCCCTAATCAACACATCAAGATCAAAGGGTTGTTAGATTGTGGAGCCACCAGGAACTTTATATCTCCCAGTGCTGTTAAGAAACTGCATCTGGGGATGAAAGTTCAGCAGCTGCAGCAACCTTTGCTGGTCAGGATAGGTGACTCCACAGTGCTCACCATCAGGGAGAAGGTCAAGGGTATCCCTGTGACTTTCGACAGTGTTGGAGAAGTCAGACATAGTGTGAACTTCTACATCTTCCCTGACCTACCCTTTGACCTGGTGTTCTCTATGCACTGGTTGAAGGCAGTCAATCCAAGGATCGACTGGCAGATCCTGAAGGTTGAACTACCTAACAGTCAAGGAGTGTATCTGCCATGCATGATTGTTGCTTATCACCACCCTCAGACTTCTTGCTACTGCTTACGAGCGAGAGAGTTCCATGCTCTCTCACGCCAGTTTCATCATGAGCGACGCTTCATTGCTCTGGTCAAGCAAACATATGTTCCTTCAACTTTCTGTCCTCCTTAGGTACAACAGGTTGTGGATCAGTATGCTGATCTGATGCAGGAGCCCTTTGGACTACCCAACCGGCCAACCAAGCATCACATCGAGCTACTCCCAAGAGCATTCCCTCCTAAGGGACGAGTCTACAGGATGTCCCCTGCTGAGCTCGAGGAGCTCGAAAAGCAGCTTGAGACCCTTACCAGCAAGGGCTGGATCAGGCCTAGCATTTCTGAATTCGGTACACCCGTTGTCGGGACTGGTGGGTCCCGAATAACTTCCCATCACTTGAGAGATTGAATGCGGACAATTTGTGCACAATAGAGAAATCTGGAGTGAGGAAGCAGGAGAGAGAAAAAAAAAAGGATTAGGTCGCAGAAGGGATTGATGCCCTGAGGAGAGAACCACAGGAGGAAAGAACTAACGGCGGCAAGCAAGCGAGCGCAAGAACAGGGGCACATAGAACATAGCAGGAGTCCGGGAGGGCCATCAAAATGCAATAAGACTAAGGCCAAAGGGCCCTTTGAACTAGCAATTGCAGCGCGACAGCAATAAGGGAATGAGGAAGTCAAGGAATGGGCGGCCAGAAGCCGAGGGAAGCCAGGAAATGAGGGTCCAACGTGGGGGTCACCTATGGGAGCCTCGGAGCGGAGGCCCGCGACCAAAGAGATCGGCACGCACAAGGCGCGAGGAAAGACTAAGAAGAGGTGTCGCTATGGGGCGACAAGACGCCCAAGGGGCATGGGACACCTCGGGGAAAGGCACCCGGGGCCACGTGGGACTAAGTAAAAATAATGGCGTCCGGGGCGAAATGTGTCGAGGACCGCCGACGGGACTAAGTGTCGGGGACCGCCGACGAGACTAAGTGTCAATGACCGGGACTAAGTGTCGGGAACCGCCGACGGGACTAAGTATCGAGGACCACCGACGGGACTAAAGTGTCGGGAATTACCAACGGGACAAGTAGCGGGGACATGTGAAAGTCCCAAGAAGAAACGGCGGCACCGCATGAGGGGAAAATAATAAATGCAAGGTGCACCGTCAAGATCGACATCTTGACGACCAAGAATATTAGCACCACTAATGCAAGTACTAGTGGTGACAAACGGGGAGGCCAAAAGGAAAAGGAAAAGTAAAGAAAACTGAGGTGGGAGACATGGGAGCAATCACAAAAAATCTCGGATCAGCCTCCCTCAAGAAAATAGAGTCAAATGAGACCCCATGTGAAAAATAGCCCTCCCGGAGAAAATCGGAGTACGAGGGACCATTGTGGGAGAAATGTAGGAGTAAAAGGAGGCTCCCATGGGCATAAGAAGGCCATTATTGCAGTCCGAGAAATAACGGACTGCACCTTGGGCATAGGGAGGGCCAAAACTAAGAGGAA